>KV020401.1:0-11254 GCA_001598015.1 Dorcoceras hygrometricum | reverse complement strand
GCACAGTGCGGAGGGAGGCATGAGACTTCGCAGTTTTGTGGAGTTAGAGGAATTTGCCATCTTTGTGGTCAGCCGGGACATTTCGCTAGGGCGTGTCCTTCGATAGGAGGGTGGTCTTCTGGTCAGTCGCAGCAGGGTTCCGCTAGTGGTTCTTCGCAGCGACAGCAGTCTTTCTCTCAGTCCCAGCGATCAGGATTTCAGCCTCGTGAGCCATCTAGGTTTGGAGGACCTTCCCGACCTCAGTTTCAGATTCCCCAGCAGGCTCAGGCGAATGCTTTGAACAGAGAGCAGGCAGAGGACACACCTGGCATGGTGATTGGAGGTACATGCTTTATTTTCGATTATCCTACGAGAGTTCTTTTTGACACTGGTGCATCACATTCTTTCATATCTGAGTTATTTGTGTTTGAGCATGGGTTGAGTTCATCCCCATTGTGTGATGTCGTGTCTGTGC
Organism: Dorcoceras hygrometricum; assembly: GCA_001598015.1. Classification (NCBI taxonomy): domain Eukaryota; kingdom Viridiplantae; phylum Streptophyta; class Magnoliopsida; order Lamiales; family Gesneriaceae; genus Dorcoceras; species Dorcoceras hygrometricum. Next base: position 10,800 of record KV020401.1, on the reverse strand, counting down.
CTACTCCTGCGGGTGTGAGTTTGTGGTCCCGAGAAGTAGTGATTGATTGTCTGATTAGATTTGATGAACATGTTTTGGTCTTCATCAGGCCGAGCATGTCGCCTTGGGGAGCTCCGATTCTTTTCGTGAAGAAGAAGGATGGATCTATGAGGATGTGTGTGGATTTCAGAGAGTTGAATAAAGCAATAGTGAAGAACAAGTATCCTTTGCCAAGGATTGATGACTTGTTCGACCAGTTGCAGGGATCGGTCGTGTACTCGAAGATTGATTTGCGCTCTGGTTATCACCAGTTGCGGATTAGAGACGCTGACGTGGCGAAGACAGCTTTCCGGACTAGATATGGACATTATGAGTTTCTTGTCATGCCGTTTGGATTGAAAAATGCCCCAGCTGTGTTCATGGATTTTATGAATCGCGTCTTCAACGAGTATATTGATCGGTTCGTGATCGTCTTCATTGATGACATCCTGATTTAATCGAGGAGCATGAGAGAGCATAAGGAGAATTTGAGACTGGTGTTGCAGCGACTGAGAGACTCGCAGCTCTATGCTAAGTTCAGCAAGTGTGAATTTTGGCTGGACAGCATTATCTTTTTGGGTCATGTGATTTCGGCACAAGGGATTTCAGTAGATCCGAGTAAGGTCGAAGCAGTTCTTAACTGGGAGAGACCTAGGAACGTTTCTGAGATCCATAGTTTCTTGGGTTTGGCTGGCTATTATAGGCGTTTTATCGAGAAGTTCTCTGCAATAGCTAAGCCTCTGACGCAGTTGACTCAGAAGGATAAGAGATTTGAGTGGACAGATGAGTGCGAGATCGGTTTTCAGACGTTGAAGGAGAAGTTAACTACTGCTCTTGTGTTGGCTTTACCGTCTGGATCCGGAGGATTCGTGGTGTGCTCCGATGCTTCTCTCAATGGGTTAGGGTGTGTTCTGATGCAGAACGGGTACGTGATTGCCTATGCGTCTCGACAGTTGAAGCCTCACGAGACGAGGTACCCTGTTCACGATTTGGAGTTGGCTGCGATAGTGTTTGCCTTGAAGATTTGGCGACATTATTTGTATGGTGAAGAATTTGTGGTGTACACCGACCACAAGAGCCTGAAGTATATCTTCACGCAGTCTGATTTGAACATGAGGCAGCGACGATGGATGGAATTGCTCAAGGACTTTAACTGTGAGATTCAGTATCAGCCTGGGCGGATGAACTCAGTTGCGATGCTTTCGTTTTTGAGTGCTTCGAGAGTCTATGAGCAGTTGAGTACTTTGGGTTGGAGATTTCAACCGAGCGATCAGTACTTCATGGTTTCTACGATGCAGGTTGAGCCACAGCTTTTGCATGACATCAGGGAGGCGCAGATGACTGATCCCTATATCCATGAGTTGAGGATTAAGGCCCAGAATGGTCAGTCTAATGACTTCTCTGTTTCTTCGGATGGTTGTCTGAGATTTCGAGGGAGATTAGTGGTTCCAAACCTGATTGATTTGAAGGAGGCCATCATGAATGAAGCGCATTGTAGTCGGTACAGTGTGCATCCAGGTGAAAGGAAGATGTATCATGCCTTGAAGTCTCACTACTGGTGGGCAGGTATGAAGAGCGACATCTCTGGTTTTGTTGCTCGATGTCTGAATTGCCAACAGGTCAAGGCCGAGAGAATGAGACCTGGTGGTCTGCTGCAGAGTTTAGAGGTGCCCCTATGGAATTGGGAGCACATCGCCATGGATTTCGTGACTCATTTACCTCGATCGAGCAGGGGATGTGATGCTATTTGGGTTGTGATTGATAGACTTTCGAAGTCAGCCCATTTCATTCCCTATGATGTGAGGTGCTCTATGAAGAAAATGGCGAAATTGTACATCGACCATGTGGTTAGATTGCATGGAGTTCCGGTTTCTATAGTGTCCGACAGAGATCCAAGGTTCACTTCTTGATTTTGGAAGAGTTTGCAAGCAGCTATGGGTTCGAGATTGGCTATGAGTACGACCTATCACCCACAGACAGATGGACAGTCTGAGCGGACTATCCAGACTTTAGAGGATATGCTGCGTGCAATTGTGATGGATTTCAGCGGTGGCTGGCAGGATTCACTATCTTTAGTTGAGTTTTCGTATAACAACAGCTACCAGGTGACTATCGGAATGGCTCCGTTTGAGGCGTTGTATGGTCGAAAGTGCAGATCCCCGATTTGTTGGGAAGAAGTTGGTGAGAGACAGCTTTCTACACCGGAGTTTGTTCAGCACATGAAAGATCAGATAGATTTGATTCAGAGTAGAATGAAGGCTGCTCAAGACCGTTTCTCTAGCTATGCTAACCGAAGACGTCGACCGTTAGAGTTTGAGGTAGGCGATCGTGTGTTTCTCAAGATTTCTCCTTTCAAGAGCGTGATGCGATTCCGATTTAAAGGCAAATTGGCTCCCAGATTTGTTGGTCCTTTTGAGATTGTTGAGAGAATTGGACAGTTGGCTTATAGACTGAGGCTGCCCGAGGAGTTAGCAGCGATGCATGATGTCTTTCATGTGTCTATGTTAAGAAAATATGAGCCAGATCCGTCCCATGTTTTGAGAACTTGAGAATTTGAGCTGGATTCTGCCTTGAGCTATGTTGAATATCCAGTGCAGATTCTGGATCGAAAGGATAAGCAGCTGAGAAACAAGATTATTCCGTTGGTGATGGTCCAATGGAGCAAGCATGGCCGAGAAGAAGCAACCTGGGAAGTTGAGGAGAAGATGAGACAGGACTGGCCTCATCTGTTTGAGCATTGATCGTGCAGGTTTTTCCAGGTAAATTGCTGGTTTTGCTTCGAATTTGAGTGGGGATTGTGCTGATTTGCATGTTTGGTTATTTCTGCCCTTGTTTGCCTTTGATTTCGAGGACGAAATCTCTTAAGGTGGGGAGAATGTGAGGATTCAGATTTAGATTAGTGGATAATTTTATTGATTGGGTTTAGCCACGCGAATTTTGAGGAATTAGAAATGTCGCATTTCTAAGTATTGAATCAGCAGCCGCGAATTTTGGTAGTCAACGTGGGTCAAAGTTACTGTAGCTTGCAGCTGGTGAGTTTGGATGTAGATAGCTACTGTAGCACGCGAGGATTACGTCGTCGTTTTTCTTAGAAAGTTATCTGCTAGTCATAGTTGCGTTTGTAGGGATTTCTGCTGGCAGACGTTGCTTTTAGCGCGCAAGTGATTGAGAGAGCGACACATGTTAGTCAACGTTTTGAGTGTTGACTACTAGATCAGCAGATGCGCGAGAAGAGGAGAGATCAGTTGCTGGTTCGAAGAACCAGTCGAGGAGGTATAGCGACGTCGTTTCGATAAGTTGAAACGTCGCGTTTTGAGTATTGCTGGTGAAGCTCTGCGACGTCGTTTGAGTTAGTTGGAACGGTGTCGTTTTGAGAATACGTTGTCTGGTTGTTGCGTCTAGATTTTTGTTGTGAGCAACGACTGGTTTTGTTAGTTGATTTCTACTGTTCACGTCGACTGGACTTGGTGATCAGTAGACGTTGGATTTGGGAGATTATATATAGAAGTGTTGATCGACACTTAGAATTATTTAGAACCTGATATTTCTTATCTCTTTATCCAAACCCTCGTCGAGCTACTGTTCACTCGAACCTTTTTCCTTAATTTCCCGTCGATTCCAGCCTCTGTTTTTGAAGTTTTCGGTGGCGTTGGATTTCCCTAACTTAGCTCTTTCGATTGCTACCCATTTTAGACCTTGAAGTAACGCTGAATTTGGAAGCGTGGAGTTGCTAGCATTCGAAGTTGTCGGGAGAAACCTGTGCCGTGTTTTCCTCCTGCTAGCGTGAACTTCTGGATTTCAGTTTCCAGGATTTTGGTGGAGCTTCTAAGGCTGTGGACTTGCTCTAGTTGCTGGCCGTGGTTCTTGAGATTTATTGAGGTAGAATTTGAGGAGTTAAGGTACGATTGAGCAGCCCTTAGCAGCTTTGAGCGTGAACATGACTATATTTCAGTGTTGTGAAATCTGTGGATTTGTTGGTATGTGTTTACGTGAATCAGTTACTGAATTGCTTGATTTATGCCTGCTGTTTCACGTATTATGCCTTGTATGCATTATGCATTGATATTGATTGACATACATGCATACATATTGAGCCTTTGACAGATTGATTTGATGACCTGATAGGGTGCCACGTTGTGACTGGTCGACTGATGAGTCGTGCCCGAAAAGTCCAACGCTATCATCGGAGTGGTGACTACCGGATTCGAGTGTATACCACCGAGATGTGATGGGCTGACGGGGTCCCGATGATCACGGACCGATGATTTCCACCAGCTGATTGGCTGCGAGTGGTATAGAGGCTTGATTTGAGTTACCAATTGATAGACTGGTCTAGCTATCCGATTCTTTAATAGCCCTCATGCATTCATAGCATTGATTTATGGCATGTTGCATGTTTAGCTGTTTTGATAGCTCTTCGTACTGAGGCTTGACCTCGTATATTTTGTTTCCTGCTTTTGTGTCTTGGGTCCGTGTTACCCATTTGCAGGATCTTCAGGTAGTCAGGCTGGACAGAGTGGAGGTTCAGCTGGTCGACCCCCTTTCACATGAGTCCCAGTATATTGTATTATGCATTGAACCGGGGGATGCCCCGTGTTTCTATGTATTTGGGATTTGTGTTAGACTTGAGATTTATGGTTACCTGGTTTGTATAAGTTTGAGTTAACTTATATTTTGATTATCGATATTTTGAATGTATGTTTTTACGTTCAGGCCCAAATGATTTCGAAAACTTTTTAAGCCCTGATTTTAGCTTCCGTGTTTATGCGTTTATTAAGTGTTAATTGTGAGTAATTAGCACGGGGCCTGACAGTATTGATTTGCTGGAGTTTTATTCTGAAAAATTTTGTTCGAAAATATTTTACGATGTTCGATCCAGTTTATTCTTGAAAATTCTAGGATGTTCTATAAGTAGCTTACAAGCTGTTTACGTGCTTTTGTTTCAGTAGCTTACAAGCAGCTTACGTGTTCTTATTTTTGGATTGTTTCCTTAGAAATTTTCGATTTCTTCAGACTAAGGAAATCTTCTAAGCTGTTTGTCATTTTGAGCTAGTTCGCGATCTATTTTCCCGAGCTGATTTTAAGTCGCGATCTGTTTATTTTCCAAGAGCCGTTTATTATCCGTGATCTGATTTCTCACCCAGAGCTGTTTTACGCTCGTAATCTGATTTCATTATCCAAGCTGAGTTGAATTTGTTTGACCATCATAATCTAGTCTGCTCATTTAAGTTGTGTTGACTTTTCCTAATCTGAGTTGACCAAACAACCCAGAACTGATTTTCTATTCTGAGCCAGTACACTCGCGTTCTGTTCATACTCCGAGCTGATTCAGCATAGGTCCATTCTGGACTGATACAATAATTCTTAATCTTCTTTCTTTTAGCTTTGATTCGAAGATATAACTCTAATCTGTTCGAAGTTATACCCAATTTCAAGAGATAGTTCTTCAGCTTAGAGATCAGCTGTTCGTATTCTCAATAGCCTGAGCTGATTCAAGTTTCTTTCTTCGATTGAACTCCGATAAACTCCCAATAGTTTTCGTACATCAAAAGAGTTTTAAAATAACAAACCATATAAGAAAGCCATCTGTTTCAGATTAAGAAAAGAATAGAAAGCAAGTTCGAAAGTAAAGAAAGATTTATAGAAAGTAAAGAAGGTTTCCCAGAATGTTTTAAATGAAGTATATTTCAAACTTAAAGTGATTTATGGTAAAGATAACAGACGACCAGCGGAGGGAGGGTGAGGATGCTGGCTGACGAACCAATGTGCCCCTTCATAGGAAGGACAAAGATAATGGTTGACGAACTATATACCCATTCAAGCAGGAAGGACAAGGATTATAGGTTGACTAGCCTATATACCCAGTACTTCACATAGTTTGGGATTTATTGCCCAGAGTTTGGGATTTATCAAATAAGACATGCAATATCTCAAGACGTGCAACACATAAAGGGTACAACGAATACTCATCGGCTGTCAAATAGTTCACAACAGACTCAGCTGTGAATCATCAAATCAAGAAATCAGCGGCCACAGCGTAGGTGAGAGTATGGGAGCTACCCTCCCCAACCGTCTCACATGCACTACCAGCAGCACAAAATCTCAAAGATCAACCCAACTGGTGCCATTCAGCTTACTGAGGGGTGGGAGCTACCCACTGAACCTCAGGGCAGACACAATCTCGCAGCGGGAGTCGAGGGTACGGGAGCCAACCGACACCCCTCATTTTATTTTCAAATCAGCATGTTGGCACTATCCATCCACGAAAAAAAAATCAGGTATCAAAAGGAATCGGCTCAAAATGCTATGCATGTATGCAAGACAGTATCAGCTTACAAACAACACGAAACAAATTAGAAAATCATCACACAGTTCACGGCTAAGCAGACTCAGCTTACAGCCAGCACATAATACACAACAAGGCAATTCAGCGTATACACAATAGTTCAGTTCACGCTGGAAATATTCTCATGCTTACGTCAAAGCTGTTAATATAATCTCAATCCGTACCTTACGCAGATCTTGGCAAAATACATCGGCACAGCTTACGGCTGACAACAGAACGTGTTCCCTACTCCGCTCGGCCAAAAGCTCAAGGCAAGCAGCTCACGTGTTCCCTTCCACGTGACCCACGTGTCGCCCAATACAAATTGCATTTGCATTTTGGAAAAATCCCATGTGATACTGCCCAATGTCCTGAGCCAATTAACGCCCATGACATCCTCAAATTCTCTTAGTGTGAGGACATAAATCGACATGGAATATATGCTTCTCCAATTGAATAGGAACATCCGAACATAACCCGGAATATGGCAGATGTTTGCCATTAGCGATCTTCACCGAGATGTACCCTCGTTGAAAAACTTCCAGACCCAATTCTGAAACCACCGCGATGTCAAGAAAACAATGAGTGCTACCTGAGTCAATGAGGACACGAAGTGAATAGCATGTAGTGAGGTGCTCATCATCGGAGATATTGTTTCCTAGTTCATCCTCCAAATCGCATTCCTATACCACTTCCAGGCCAAGCAACCTTTTGCAACGATGCCCTGGAGCAAAAATTTTGTCACAATTAAAGTAGAGTCCCCGAGAACGTCGATCCTCCATATTCGATTTGTTCAGCTGCTTTGTTAAGGAAGGCCGCACATTTGTTGGGTTGGTGCGTCTTTTAATGAGATCCAATTGTGGGTTTTTTGTGCGCTTTCATACAAATGGGCAAGGCCATTGCTGATGTTAAATCTCTACCTGAAACGAACTCAAACTCTAGAATTTTTTTTTTGAAATAAAATGCGGAATAAACATTATTTAAAAATTATAAATCAACCATTAAAAATCTTTTCTCAACATCACTTTAAAACCTAAATAAATAAATATCTCGAAAATCACATCATTCATTCTGTCTTAAAATCAGAGTAAATAAATTATTGCGGAAATCTGAAAATGTCTAATAAAACGAAATGAAATCATCTGAGTGGTCACGGGGTGATAGATGCAGCGGGCGATCAGAGATCCTCACCACCAGTCGGGATAAAATACACAACAGGATCACTTGCACTATTTAAACCTAGTGAACCTAAATGCTCAGTATGCTCTATCTGATAATAACAAAGTACGTAAAATAAAATTGCATGCAAGCACATAATTATCTTAAAATAACTTAAAAATATGCATGCATGAATGATCGTAAATCATGGCTCAAAAGCTAGTCGTACAAGGGGATGAACATGCATAAAATTTTGGCTCAAAGTAACGTAATGAGGCATGAACATAACATAACGTAAAAGACGTGTGAGTTGTATCCATGATGTGTGGGCCATTACATTAACGATTTATCAATCATAAAACCAACGTACGTGGCGATGCGGTTCACACGACCTTACCTCGGGATCCCTCACACCTCTATGCTGTCACTTCACCAAGTCGTGAACACATGGATCCATAAGCTCATTATAACATTAACAGAGGTTCATCAGGTCCGGCATCCCGATTCCGCTCATCAGTACTTGCCACAAACCACTTCAATACGATTTATCAATCATAAAACCAACGTACGTGGCGATGCGGTTCACACGACCTTACCTCGGGATCCCTCACACCTCTATGCTGTCACTTCACCAAGTCGTGAACACATGGATCCATAAGCTCATTATAACATTAACAGAGGTTCATCAGGTCCGGCATCCCGATTCCGCTCATCAGTACTTGCCACAAACCACTTCAATCCCTCAAAAATATTTATTTTCTTTCATGCCTTAACATTTCATAAAGGTTTCTTACGTCATAAAACATGCAATTTAAAAGGCTTAACCCATCATATATATTTAATTTCCTTTAAAAAAATGCATAATCATATACGTAAAATACTACATATATAATTAAATATATATTTATGGGTTTTTATATTTTCTCCTCCGATCAAGGACTGGTTCAAGTGATTGGCCCACTAATTCTAAGCGCAAAAACCTAGACCTGGTCTTAAGCTGAAACTTAACCCCAGACTCAACTACACCCATTAAACAAAAAAATTAAACTTTAAAATAAATAGAAGTACTCGGTCCTTCAACTTAAAATCAGGCATAAAATTTGACGAAATAATAGTCCCATTGACTAAAATCAGGCTTTAAAATTTTGTACAACTTATTAGGCCCATAACTAAGGAAAATTTTGACTTTAAACGTTGACTTAAAGTAATCGGCCCATTTCCTTATAATTGGAGTTTAAAATTTAAAATAAAAATATCCGGTTCAGAAATCAAATAACCCGGACCCGACTTAAAATATTTGACCTGACCCTCGACCGACTTGACCCGGTCCAGCTGAACCGACCCAGCCAGTCCTATTGAATCGACCGAACCACTCCACAACAACCCTACCTCCGCACGCACACACCTGACGCCTTCAAGCCTTTGGACCGCCCTGCTCTGGCCGCCCATGGCCGGAGCCCCAGCAGCAGGACCTCCCCCAGGTCCGGCCATCTCTCTAGGCCGAGCCATGGCTCAAGACATGGGCTGCAACTCACGGCTGAAATGTGTGAAGGGGATGCCGTGCGTCGCTCGATGAACACGGCCACATGCGACGATTTTGGCTCTACCAAGCCGTTGAGCCACCTCCTCCTAGCCACGGACCATCACCAGCCCTCCATGAACAAACCCTCAGCCCTATGAACCGCCCATGACCGAAGCATCACAAGAAATAAATCAAATGCATGGTGAAAATCGTGATACATGCATGGACCTCAAACAACAAACATAGATCGTATCATAATGCATACAAACCATACAACATCATTTAAAAACAATATAAAATGATATAAATGGTGAGAAAAAGGAAGAATAGAGCGTGCATTTTTGGAGAATTACGTAGACTACGCATCGGGACGGAGGACTCGAGATGGGACGATCAAACCTTGAGACCACCACGAAAATTGATGAAGATCGGCCAAAGGGGGAGGGTGACGGCGTGACGAAGGAAGAGGGAGACAGGGTTTCGAAAATTAGGTTTAGGAGAATGAGATGTGTTCCAAAAGACCCCTCCAAGGATAATAAATTAGGAAATTAAGAGAGTTTTTTCCTTCCTTAGCCCCCACTAATTAATGTTAACTAAACACAAAACTTAAACTTCGAAATTTAGGAGAATGAGATGTGTTCCAAAAGACCCCTCCAAGGATAATAAATTAGGAAATTAAGAGAGTTTTTTCCTTCCTTAGCCCCCACTAATTAATGTTAACTAAACACAAAACTTAAACTTCGAAATCTTAATTTTCGCAATATAAAATCCTCAAATTTTAAAAATGTAGTAAATCTCATTAAAATAGCCCGTATAGGCAAAAACGAGTTCCCCTTGACAAATATACATAAAGATCTTGTTTTTCGGTAATATTGCTTAAAATAATAAAATTTTGCTCTTAAAAATATGAGGGCATAAAGATTTCAAATAAACTTTCACCTCGGTCGTCCCCAGTCTCGTCCACGCATCCGAAACTCAAACAAGCTAATAAAATGACATGAACATCATAAAGCATAAAATCATCACTTAATCACATAATATGACACATAATTTTCCTAAAAAAATTTCCCCTAGTCATGCACTCATTCTCACGTAATCAGGATTTCTGGGCGTTACAACTCTACCCTCCTTAGATAAATTTCGTCCCCGAAATTAAGTTACGTACCGAAAAGCTCAGGGTACCACGTACGCATATCGGCATCGGTCTTCCAGGTAGCCTCATCCTCTGAGTGATTCTGCCACCAGACATTGACCATCGGAAAACTCCACGCTCTAAGTTTGCGCTCCTCTCGTGCCAAGATCTGAACTGGTTGCTCCTCAAAAGATAGATCTGGTGCTAAATGAAGCGGCTCAAAATCTAGAACATGCGATGGATTTGGGACATACTTGCGTAGCATCGATACATGGAACACATTATGCACTGCTGACAGACTGGGTGATATTGCTACCCGACACGTCAACGTACCGACCCTCTCCAAAATCTCAAAAGGTCCAATGAATCTCGGACCGGGCTTGCCTCTCCGGCCAAAATGCATCACGTCCTTCATGGGCGATATCCTCACGAATAAGTGATCCCCTACGCCCAACTCTAGATCTCGTCGTCTACGATCGGCATAACTCTTCTGACGACTCTAGGCTGTCCTCATCCGATCTCGTATCCTGGTCACAATGTCTGCTGTCTACTGCACCATCTCTGGTTCAGTCAAAACTCTCTCTCCAATCTCGTCCCAGTGAACGGAGACCTACACCTCCTCCCATACAGAGCCTCTAGGGAGCT
>KV020400.1:0-11082 GCA_001598015.1 Dorcoceras hygrometricum | reverse complement strand
CCATACCTACCTATATGCTGGTATATAGAAAAAAGTTAGATAGAATATAATTTTAGATATCGTGATTCCTTGTAATATAATTATGATCACATAGGATAAACTTTTTCTTGCTATTTGTCAACGTTTTCATTCGAGTTTTAGTTTTTATTACTATCTTGTGCTTTATTTTCATAACAGTAAAAGTTTTAATGAAAAAGTCCATAAATTCATGTATATCATCTTTAATACGGGATCTACCATAAATTCGCCGTTCAACGCTGTATTTTTTAAACTTGGGTATTTAATGAGCATAAGCTTGGAATCTTGATTGTGCTCGAAGAAAAGTCCTCGTTTGTATTATTTACAGACAAAACAGGGGTCGATTCACACTATATGTGTCTCTATGTAAGTGACAGTAACAAGATTTCAAAATTGACCTATTCCCTTGATCGAGTCCAAATTCTCTAATTGTCATGGTTTCAAGAGTAAATATCGTTTGTACTATCGATAAAACAAATCGATAAGTCCCGTACGGGGTGTTCAAGTTTGTGCAGAGTTATTTATAGCCAATTACTCATATGTATAATTCCCTATCAAGATTCGTTTCTTTAAGTTTGAGCTATTAAAGGGCTAATCCCCTGTATAGGTTAGAGGCACATTGGTTCATACATGTTTTAAATCTAGGAATATGCATGGGTAGGCAGGAACTCGAGGAAGAGGACTTATATAACAGGCGACTTCAGAGCATACCCTCATAATATTTCAGTATGGAATATGCTCCACACGAGAGTCAAACCCGTAAGCCGGAGAGGAGAATCTCACGTCACCCCAGGTCTTACCAACTCGTCTATGCCCCTGGGGCTTCCCTATCAACATTCTTGATACTTCATATATCACCTCGTGACCCGAGGACAGAGGACCGAGGTTTGATATGGTACTCTAGAATGAGACAGTTACACATCTGATCACACCCCGAATACGCAATGAATAAATCTCCAAAGATCAGGACGGAAATCTCGTCTGAAGAAATGTCAGCTCCACCAGTTGTAAGCCTCGTTCTAGCATATCACACGCCAGATGACACACCCGCAACTATCGCCTAACCTCTCTATAAATATCCAGATATGCTTCACTTTCTAAGGATCAACTCACAAACTCTTAGCTTGCTCTATATTCCTGCTCCCTCTTCCCGACCTCTCGACCTGACTTAAGTATCGGATGGGCTTAGCCGAAAATATTTCTGGCGTCCTCTGACCAGCATGTAATGGTTGCAGGTCGCTAGGAGAAGTACGTTCACCTTTATTCAAACATGCTCATCTCTCGAGTACAGGGATCCCGATCTATAGCTTCAGATCACCCTATACCACGCATTCCTAGATGTTCAGTTCAAGCAGCTCGAGCACTGAGGTGAGACTTATCGACTCTCTGATATGGTGGCAGCTCTCGACCGAGGAAATTCAGTTATATCAAACATGTTTTTGGCTGAATCTGTTATATAAGAGTTATTTAATCCAGTTTCCTGGTTTTTGTGGTGGCAAGCACCCTTCGACGCAGTGTACCGGTGTGAAAGGGTCTTGCAACGTCTGTGGGAAGCATGGACACTTTGCAAGGGTGTGTCCATTAGCTGGGTCTCAGCAAGCTGCAGCCCAACCTCAGGGTCGATCTTCTAGGGGTCGGGGTTTCCAACAGCAGCAGCAGGCGAGGGTAGGGGAGATGTCGTTTAGACCATTTCAGCAGCCTGGTCTGTCGCGTTTCGGACAGTCTTCCCAGCCTCATTTCACTTTTCCCCAGCAAGCCCAAGTAAATGCCATAACTAGGGAGTAGGCAGAGGGCACGCCGAGCGGGATAATTACAGGTACTTGTTTCGTTTTCGATTATCCCGCGCATGTTTTGTTTGATACTGGTGCATCGCATTCGTTTATTGCTGATGCTTTTGTAAGTGAGCGTGGTCTGTGTACCACTGCCAAGAAGTTGTGTTGGACGGCGTTCTTAGGTTCGGCGAGAACATTTTAGTTGCGAACCTGATTAGGATCACGTTGTGGGATTTCGACTGTATCGTAGGAATGGATGTGCTGTCTAGTTATAGGGCCTCCGTGGATTGTTTCCATGGGATCGTGCGTTTTTGGCCTCGGTTCGGTGAGAAGTGGAATTTCTACGATCAGGATTCTCAGTCAAAGATTCTGTTAAATCTCCGCGATGGAGATGTTTAGCTTGCTGTCGGCAGAGAACGCGGGATATATGATTTACGCGTTAGATTCGTCTTCTTCTTCGCGGGTGCAGCTGAGTTATGTTCCAGTGGTGCGTCATTTTCCCGATGTGTTTCCGGAGGAGATTCCTGGTTTTCCTCCGAGGAGGAAGATTGATTTTAGTATTGAGTTGGTGCCTGGCACCGCTCCGTTCGCACGCACCGTATCGCTTAGCACCAGCTGAATTGAGAGAGCTTAAGGTTCAGCTGGATGACTTGCTGGAGAAAGGTTTTATCAGGCCTAGCATGTCCCTTGGGGAGCGCCTATCCTATTTGTGAAGAATAAGATGGCACGATGAGAATGTGCATTGATTTCCGTTAGCTGAATAAGGCTACTGTTAAGAATAAGTGTTGCTTGAAAAACATATAAAAGTTCCTGGTATTTTACGTTATTAGTAGGGCAAATTAATTTTAAATCTCCACAACATAACTTAATTTTATTTGCAATCCCTATAAAAAAATAATATGTTTACACCTCCTGATCTAAAGAAAATATCTTTATACTCCATGAGTTCACATTTATTTCACAGAAAAAATAAGTACAAAACATTTTAAATATAGTATTATTACATGATATTCGATTACAAATAGTTTTAGATTCAGTATGAAAAAAAATATTCCGAGTATAAAATTAGAACAATCTTATTACAATCAACATTTGCTACACATATTTGTATTTCAAATGTCATATTTCAATATCGAATATGAAATAGTTAGTACACAATTATCATATATAATATCATATTTAAAATATTTGTACGGGTTATCATGAAGTAAAATAATTATCATTAATACTAAGATAAGGTATATATGTTTCTACTCAAATTCATATATTAGTACCGATTTTGAAAAAGTTGGTACTCAAATATCATCTATTATGTACTTATTTTCAATATTTTGTACCAATTTTTAGCGGATAAAACATATTATCCCAAGGAGTTAATGCAATTTGTTTATGGTCATGAAGTGCAAATATATAAATTTTATTGTAGTGGCTGAAAGCAAAATTTATGTTTGGTCGGGGATGAAAGCAAATCTGCTCTTATTAATATCTATATTACTTAACTCAACTTTCAATAAAAAACTTATGAATTCAGTTATATTTTTCTTATTGAGAGAAAGGAAAATTTTTGAATTATTTATATGGCCTATAAAGAAATTTTGTCAGTTAATTAAAATAAAGAGTTGAATTTTTTAATATTGAAGTTGTAGTACCAAAAGGACTGAAAATTCTTTATACATAGTTAAGATATAATAAAATGCGGAAAATTTTTGTATAACAAATTAGGTCCTCGAAATTTGGACATGTACATTTAAATAATAATCACAAAAGAATTCCAACTAAGTAAAAATATTTCTTGGGCCTGGATGTATTGAATAAATGTCATTTCTTATTAATCTACTCACACGATACATAAATATTATGAATATCTACCCATCATAAATGGTATAACAATTCCAAAATATACAAAATCACATACAACGACCGAGGCAGTTGCCACATTTAAGATTCACTAAACATTCTCTATGGGGTAAAATGGCAGTGGCCCAGTTTCAGATTACAAAATTTAAATTTAAATCACATCAAAACAAATTAAAACATGGAATAATTAATTACACCACAATTTGCAAATGTACACCGTTAAGCAATTGATATAAACTTGATAATAGCAATATTATTGTATTAAATTTAATACATTTAAAAGAGATGGGTGGGCAGTCTAATTCTATTCAAGAACGCTAACAATAAAAAAAATGATTGATTAAGAAGTTACATCCACTTAGCAACAATTTCTTCATATATAATACCTCCTTGAAAATTGACCTCTATAATCAGGAATGAAATTGAGAAAAGGGTGCGAAAGAAACTAAGCCCGTAAAAATTTCATGTTTATGTAGCAATCAAGAACTGGTAATCGTGAGCTCTCACACAGCTCATGCACCAATTTATGGACCGAAAATATACAGATTACGTGTCTTTTTAAAAGATTTTAAAAGAACTGCACGCAATAAAAAAAAGCAGATCGCATCTAAGTTGGATCAGCACGAGCAGCACTGCGTGCTGGTCCAGATCGTGTGCGATCTGATCTGTGAAAACACAAGTTGCTATAGCTCAGGTTCTTGAGTTTAGCACCGACAAGTATATCAGATCTGGTATAAACCAAGTGGAAAACATCTGAAATACTCTCTGAAAATTGAAAGCTCAAAACTGGTTCAAAAACATGTATACGTGGATGCAGAAAGCTGTAAAGAAAACAGTACGCTGCAAATTTGTTTCTGGAAGTTTGGAGCTCAAACTCATACATCTCTCCTTCTTCCATTGCTGGAAGGATTCACTAGAAGATTTGATTTATACAACCATTTGTACAAACCCGATCCAACAGTCCACAAACTGCGAGAACTCCTAAACTCTACTCCACACCAGCTCGCATGTTGTATGACTTGATAACACTTCTTTTACGTCTCAGTGAGAAAGACTACAATGATTTGTGTTTGTGATTCTTTCATCTAATATATTCAGCTATCGGCTTTCATATGTGAGTGAATCTGTGTGTAAGAAGTTTACAGTGTAAACTCACTCTCTCGTATGTTTTCTCACACACTGGGAAGTGCTTCTTTCAAGCTGATATCATCATATTATTCCTTGGTTGTGCAGTCGACTATAGAATCTGCATATTAAGCTCTCGTCCTGTGCACCAGCTCACACCAGGGCACTAGTTCAGCTTGTACACCAGCTATCATTTGAGTGTACAAGCTTTCGACTATTGCACATGCACTGCTATCTGATTTTCTCTTGTGCATCTCTTGCCTTCCATCGTCTCTTTGATATATAAAGCCTCTGTGCAAATTATATCCGTTGGACACAAGTTCTTAGCCGTTGAAAAGGCTTCTGTAAAATACTGACATAGTTGTATCTTGTGTCCTTTATCATTTAATGTGTTTGCAGACTTTGTTGACTTTGAACATTCTTCATTAATGCATTGCAGCCTTTGTTGAATTTGAGCATGTGAACACTGCACCTAATGTTGATAAGACAAAGCATATCAATTTGAACTAATACAATACAGTCTTCGCATACACTTGTGTTCAAACTACTTTACTCTGATCTGATCTGATCTGGTCGATGCTTTGATCTTTGAGTCTATTTGCTTCTTAACCGATCTGCTATTGTTCACATATGCTCTAAGCTGAGTCGTTCTGCTCTTGAGCAGTTTCTGTGTTTCTCTTCTGCTCTAAACTGATCTGAACTGTATTTCTAATCTATTCTAAGCAGATCGTCTCTCTGTTGACTCTTTCTGTGTTGTTCTGTTCTGTTCTAAGATCTGAGCTGATCTGATACTCGTTGCGCTTCAAATCTGAACTGAACCTGTGCTTCAACTGATATGAGTTGATCATTTTCTTTCTGATCTGAGCTGATCTGTTCTAATCTCTGAACTACTCTAAGCTGATCTGATCTGTTCTGCGCTGCACTTCGTAACAGAGCTCAACTCTTCTTATACTGTACAGCTGATGTGATCTGTTGAACTATGATCTAAATTATGATATGATTCTGTATGTTTTGCATTTTGTTAGCTGAATTCTGATCTGCACTTGATCTCTGAACTGAACGTTGTTCTCTCAAGCTAAAAACTGTTCTGAACTGGTTTCTTCTGTGCTGATCTTCGCTCTAAGCTGGATCAGCTTAGATGTCTGCTGGACCAGCTTGGCGGTCCTCAGCTGGATCAGCTTGGATGTCCTCTACTAGACCAGTTTGGGCGCCCCCTGCTGTACCAGCTCGGACATCTCCTCAATACACAGTTCGTCGCTTTCAGCTCGCAGTTGTTCTGATACAATGCGCTCTTCTTCGGTTCGCAGCTGATCTGCTACAGCTCGCTTCTGATCTGAGCAGCTCGCGTCTAATCTGATCAGCTCGAACCTGCACATTCGATTAAAACGTTTGGAACATATTAGCAGGTTTTGTGTTTATCAAAATTAAGATTAGATCTGTTACACAAATCCAACAAAATTGTTTGAATGTGTACAGAGCAAAGTGATGCAATGAAGCAAAACTGAAAGATTTGCCTACGGATAAAAAGTTTTACCCCAGATAGCCCTGTTAAAATACTGTAAAATATTTTTTCTGATAGAACTTTTCATCTGCTTTAGTTTTTCCTTGGAAGAAATAACACTTGTTTATTTATCGACTTACTCAACTAACTCTCTCATTAGTACTTAATTTGCCAATATGTGAGCATAGATATAATAACATGACAGTATGCAGTCCGTGTAAAGAACATAATCAACATACCAAATATTGTTTATGGAAGTTCAAAAGCTCATCCTTCTAAACCACCCTTTTTCGGTTTTCGGAATTATTTCACTAGAAGACTTTTATTTATACAACTCGTTGTACAAACTCAATTCAGTCTTAGTACTTTTACACTGTTTATACTGAAAACTCACAGCATGTACTCATTGATTGTAAGCCGAATCTCACAATCTGTAATATTTAATGTCTTTATATCAAGACTACAGGTAAATATTTCATCTTTGTACGAAGACTCTATCACTCAACTATTATTATAAAGCTCCACTTTTATATGTGAGTGATGCTGTGTGAAGAAGTTGATCATTCACAATGTATTTCTCTCATATATATGCTTAGACACTGGGAAGGAGAGGAACTTTCTTATCTTCTTCCTATCTACACTTTTATCTCATCCTTTTCTATCTCACTATATCTGTATATATTGATATGGTGAGGTTTCTCGTGCTTCCCTTCTCTCTTTCTTATTTTCTCATCGCCTTGTAATTCTTTCGCTCAACTCCTTAATTGTCCATCCTTGCAACGTTTATATTATGGATGCAACAGTCATATTACAATGTTCGAAATCGTAGGATTTGGCTCTTCCCACTTTTGTATTTCCAATATTGACAGTAATGTTTGACTAAAGTCATTGTTTCAATACTGGTCAATATGGCGTGAGAAGCTTTCTTTATTTATCGAAAAGTGCTTCTTCAACCACTCTGTGACGCTCCAAGAGCTTCATCTTGTCTGGATAATTTCTTCATTGTCTGCTCTTCTCGCTGCTTCTTAACTCGAAAAAACTCTTTATCCGCTCATTTTCGCGTTCGGGCAGCTTCTTTTTTAATCCTGATAATCTTCATTTGTCGTTCTTCTCAGCTGCTCATCATCTGGATAACCCCTTATGCGGTCTTCTTCACATCCACACCTTATCTGGTAATTTATCTTCTTCTTATTTGGTCTTCTCCATGTCCACAAACTTGCTCAAATATGGTAGGATGTTTCCTGGTATCAAAATCATATTTATGTTCGTTTTTTGACCCAAAAGACGTGATCAAATCTATATGAAAATTACATTTTAAAAAAATCACAATGTTTATGAACAATAAAGTAGATGCATATAAAATAAACATATTTAACAGCTACATAAACATTTTTTACGAACTGCAGATTGTGTAAAAGCGAAGTAAACGATACAAAGTGTAATCGTGTGCTATTGTTCTCAGATTCATATACACTCCCAATGCACGTGTTACTTGCTTATATAGTTTTTATATACATGCAAGACAATAAATAAAAGAAAACAGGTGGATAATCAAGGAAAAAATCTTCAAAATGATTTAATATGGAGAATGAAAAAAAACAAATCTGATATTTATTTCAATAACTGGGAGGGTTAAGAGAAGTTTTAATGTAAACAATATTCTGGTAATACAGAGTGCTTTGATTTTATAATTTTTAAAACTCCTAAAAACCAACAATAAATATATATGGAATGGATTGATGAAAACATACCTAAAAAGAAAAATCTGGTAATACGAAACTAGTTTGGAAGGAACCAATGTGAGGAAAAATTAAATAATTATTGACCAACTTGGAAAGAGTCAATTTGATATTTACGGTTTAGAAAATAATAGGATTGCAAGGAGATCAAAGAAAAGGATATTTGTGTAAGAAAATATAGTGTCGTCCATGATACCAAGTGTTTTCAATTTAATTATATAATAGATATACAAAGATAATTGGCATGATATAAAAAAAAAAACCAAAAAATAAGTCACTCGCATTGCATTTTCACAAATCACACCATATGTATATCCAGGTTATATTATATAACATGTAAATATGCACAGAAGCAAGGTTCAAATATGATAATTAATTGTGATTTCAAATATTAATTGATTTAAGGAAAGGGAAGAGCAAGAGCATGCACGGATTCAGATATATGTCTGAAAAAACAAATCAGATTCTGAGTATGTGTGAAGTACAACTATGTGTATACATGTAAGAAAAAACCAATGATCGAGAAAGTGGTGACTTTGAGAAAAATATATAATTCAAAAATAATCGTGGATAACATAATGTAAAAGAATGAGAATAGTACATAAACAAGTAAATTTAAGAGATTTCAAATAAAGTATATGGGCAACTTATTTACAGGTATAAAAAGTTTCCGGACATGTTAAACATGGCATCCGATAATTTGATATGATAGGATTTCCTACCTTGTCTCAAATATTTGATTACTTGTTTAAGATCCACCATATCACAACAGTATCACTTCACTGACTAGTTTGTAAACTTGTCACACCACCAATCACAAAAAATGAATATTATGTATCGACATCTAAGCATTATATGCACAAATATAATCTGTTAAATGCAAATAAAGTAGCCAGCCAACTTAATATGACGAATAGAATTGAAATTGGAAGGTAAAAACATAAAAAAACTGAAAATAAACAAATATACAGATTTTGATTGTTCAATCAACGTATGAGAGGGGAAGGGCACACAAATTTGTGGGTTTTCAAAGTGATGCAATATGGTTAAATCAAATCCTAGAAGTTTATACAAGTTTTCAAATTTATGTATTTATTGATTCATCAGAATCATGCAGGGCGTTTCAAAGTAATTGCCAGTCATCTTCCTGTGAACAAATATTCTCGGGTATATCAGAGGTGAGCTCGTTTACGAAATCAAGCTCTCCAGCCTCAAAAGTGTGATATATCGACGTGTTTTGATGCCCAGAGGGCTTAGGGGAAAGACGGGTTTCAGATATTGTAAAGAGTGGAGCACCATTTGAATGATCCATCAGCTCCGAAGCACGTGAACAAAAATCATCGAAATCTCCTGATCAATGAAGAAATTCAAGAAAGAGAGTTGACATTAGAATAATCGGCTGGTGATGAAAAAGTCTCATATGATTGGAGGAAAGCTTAGAGAGATGCATCCATACTCTTGTCTTTACAGTAAAACCCAATGGCCAATGATGAATCAATTGAGTCGAGGGGCATATGTCTTACAATACTGCAGTTAAAAACACAAAAAGTTGAGTTAAATATTAAAACGGATTGTAAATTAGCTAGATGTGTCGAAAATCAGGAAACTAGAAACATTAATAATAGCTGAAGCATAGTAGAGTTAAATGCGTGGGACCAACTTACTTGCAATGGTAGCTTGAAGTATCCACATCTAAATTATCCCTCTTAATGTCAACAACCTGCCAATCAAGATCGTACGGCATGCATAACCGTGAGGAAATTGTTAGCACTGCAATAAAACAGGAAGTGGACTATATCGTGAATGGATAGTAATATTTAAAACCATAAAATCATGTTTCAATGGTACCGTTAATAAGATTAATGTATATAAAATATGGATAAAGATAAATGACATCATGGTCAAGGAATGATACTATGGCTTGTTATGTGCCTTATGTTGAAACTTATGGGTGCCAAGAGGTTGCACGGACAATGAGCGGCTCCTGGCAGGCTTCTAGAGGCGAAGGGGCACATGAATGAACCGATCCCACACCGGAATGAGAGGGATTACGAGATCGGGAAGTTATAGATATAATTGAGGTTAGTTGAGGAAGAC
Organism: Dorcoceras hygrometricum; assembly: GCA_001598015.1. Classification (NCBI taxonomy): domain Eukaryota; kingdom Viridiplantae; phylum Streptophyta; class Magnoliopsida; order Lamiales; family Gesneriaceae; genus Dorcoceras; species Dorcoceras hygrometricum. The sequence goes on along the minus strand of KV020400.1, from coordinate 973 downwards.
TTATCAGATTTAATTGGTACTACTCATACCAACAATGTGCATCTTCTTTTCGGGAGCTCATCACTTAAGAATTTCAAATTTAAGCGTGCTTGATTTGGGATAATTTTGGGATGGGTGACCCCCTGGGTTTCTCAGGGTGCGTGCGAGTGAGGACAAAAACACGTTGGAAAGGCCAGTGTTGGTACAGTGGGGCAGTCGATAGATCTGGCACGTTACAATATTATCATCTGAAAACTTGAAAAAAATTTAAAAATTGAATTCACATTCGTGAATCCAACAACAATATTTCATGAAAATGGTGAAATCTCAACCTATCTATCTTATTATAACCCGGAAATGTAGGGAAAAAATGATTTAACAATGGTGAAAAAATAAATTTAAAAAAATTTAACCAATATATATAGATTTTGTTGGTTAAACATGTATAGGCGAGAGAACTACTTGGGTGAGTGGTCTCTTTGAAATTTCCTACGTTAAACTAATGACGTTGCTGCGTCTGATCTGATATGTTAGTTAAGTCATAAAATAGTAATACCAAATTTTAACGGACAATACTATCTCTGTTGGGATAGAATTGGTGGTAGAGAATGTTAAGACTGATATCTAAGGGAAAATAGACAACACCATCAGTCCGACACACACATCCTCGGACTCATGGACCTAACGAACTGACCCTAACGTGCAAAATAGATGTGCTATGTGCTGTCACATGTATAAAGAAATAAAGTTGCACGTTGGCTGACAGTTATAGCTTTTAGCCAAGTATTAACCTCTTTATGCTAACATGTTTATAACTAACAACGAATGATCTAAGAATATTTGATTTTGTTTCGGAAAATAAAAAAAAATCTTAATCAACTATTATATGTATTTCATCCATAGATGGCAATACTGAGATTTGAAACCTAAAGCCGAAATGTGAGACCTGATGTTGTATTAAGGATTAATTGTTGGAATTAATCGGTTTATAGAG
>KV020399.1:0-14446 GCA_001598015.1 Dorcoceras hygrometricum | reverse complement strand
CTGCGATGTGAAGTACCATGTTTCATTGGTAGGGAACATTGTGATGTTCTGAGCATGCAGATGGATAGTGACCCGGTGATCTATCGAACTACCCTCGTTCGGACTTTCCAAGTGGTTACCATTTGTCGAGTGGATAAGTCCGAGGTCTTGGTTGTACTGATTAGTCCTCACTACTCGAAACGTCATTGAGACTCTACATGATAGGTGCCTCACTTTGACCAGTTTGTCGACTCACTTGGGGTCATTAGGCGGCGGGATTGGGTGAGGTATCGATGCATGTAGGAGTCGATGCTTCGTTGTCGAGGATTCACCGCTCGCTCTCATGCGTGGATATCCTATGCTATATGAGGGTATAATAGTGTATAAATCTCTGGACATAGTACTGGATGTGTTTTAGGTAAATGGGATTGCCTAGTGACACTCGCGATGTCACTATTCGATCTCCAAGATGTATGCATAGTCATCGGATCTTTAGCGACTCTCGATTTACCAATGATCGTTGATCTGATCGGGATATATGTGTTGAAAGGACCGTACTGTACGCTAACCACGACCAAATGGTTCTTGCAGACACTATCATTGAAACCTAGGGGATCATGGGGCGATGTTTCTAGGCGCTTTACCATGATCCGTTGGGAAAGTCCGAAATTGTGATTTCGGAGCCACAATGGTTGTGGGCCCACGGCTAGCTGTATCCCTGAACCATTGAGGGTCACACAAGTACTGGATTCATGATTCTCACACGGAAACTGAGCTCAATGTGTTGAGCATAGGAAGAGGATTTTGGGGAGTGCGACTTCCTAAAAGTCAACAGGGGTCAAATTGCGATTTCCCACTGTTGAGGGGCAAAACTGTCATTTTGGACTAGGTAATCTGAAAAATTGTTTTCCGCATCATAATGTTCAGTTTTGGAAACTGAGTCGATCAGTCCGATCTGATCGTAGCGCCCCTTCGCCGGACTTGTTCCGTCCATCACGCTGAGGAGTTTTCTTCGTGCCAGAATCCGTCAGATCTTGTAGTGCAGATTGATGGAGGAATCTTGATTACGGTCATGGAGCTGATTGACGATCTACCGCCGCCTACCGTTTGAAGTTCCGGTTTCCTCGTGAAACTGGTCGGAGCCAGGCGCCTAGACGCCAGAAAGGTAACGATTCTATGAACACCTTATGAATGTTTATAGAATTGTATTTGAATGTATTGAACGTTTCTCGGGGCAATTTTTGATTTCCGCTGCGCCCCCGGGGAACGGGATCTGGATCCGCCATTATATGCCAACACAGATTTGACGCTAGTGAGTGGGATCTGTTTAGTGGACGTGAACAGATGTGAGCGTTTATTTGGTCAGTATGGATGAGCGTTAGCGGGATCTGTTTCAAGAGCGGGACTCCGATGCTACGTCGTTTGGTTTAGTAGCGCGAAACCGTTTTGATTAGAAGCGCGTGTTGTCTTAGAGAGTCAAATCCCAGATAGCATGACCAGAGGCGAGTAAAAGCTGAGGCCATATTTGAGGGACTTCTTCCTTAGCGATGGGATCTGAACTTAACGGTGATTGATTTTCACTATAGCTCAGACTTGGGGATTTTAAATTAAGTGTCGATCAACACTTAGAGTATTTTTCGAACTCGATATTTCTTATCTTCATCCCCGATAACCATCGATTGGTACTGTTCATCCGAACCATATTTGATTCGATTGCCGTCGTTTTACGCCACCGTTTGGAGCAAGATTGGTAGCGCTGAGCTCGTCTTCTATAGAGCGTTCGATTGATACTAGTTTGGAGACTGGAGTCGCCGGATTTGAGGAGCACGAAGTTGTTGCAGTGCTCGTGTATCTTCATGATTGTTGACCCGTAGTTCTTCTGTTCTTTAGCAGCTTTGGGTAAGTTATTTCTTTCCATTTTTAAGCTTTGTTGAGGGCTGAGTGGTGCTATGTAGAGTTGAGATAACTGCGTGAGCTACGAGGCTTTAGAAATTTCAGCTGTATGAGTTCAGATTTGAGTTGATGTTGAGATATCTTAATAGATTTGTGCTGGTAGTAGCTTCTGTTGAGTTTGTCGTGAAGTGGCCAGGGCAATAGACTTGAGCTGGTTGTTGCGCCCCTGTTTTGTAAGATCTGTTGAGGTAAAAGCTGAATTGATGTACGAATTGAGCTAGATTTTAGCAGCTTTATTATCAGCTTTGGGATATTTCTTTCGTGTATTAGCTGTTGTGCTTTGTTCTGATTGTATGATGATTCTGTGCTCATATCTGTTTTGTGCGTGAGTTATATGTGTGATTTTAAGCATGAGACTGCTGTGCATTCATGCATACATATTGAGCCTAATTCCTTTGAGAGCTGAATCCCTTTTGCACGTTGTGATCGGCCGGCTGAGTTGTCGTTCTTGAAAGGTCCAACGTTGTTTTTGAGGTGCTGGCCGGCTGAGTCGTCGTGCCTGAATACCACACTGCCTTGTGATGGTCGGCTGAGTCGTCGCACCTGAAGATCACATGATGATGATGATGATTGATGAGATCTCCACAGCTGAGTCATTTTGCTTTAGTCTACCGATGATTCTTGGTAGCCCTTTTCATGCATCGCACGATTGAGATATTGCATCGTCTGATATGATAGATGCTATTATTGTGCTCTTCGTACTGAGGTTTGACCTCGTTTATTTTCCCTGTTTGGGCTGCCTTGGTCTGTATTGGATTGGCAGGTTCTTCACGTAACCAGGCTGGACAGAGTGGAGCTTCGGTTGGTCGATCCCATTTTTTATTTGTGTCCCAGTTGTATTGATATACTATATTGAGCCAGGGCATGTCCTATGCCTTTAGTTATTCGGGGATCTGTAGTTGAGTGACTACTTGTTTTATTGTATGTTGTATGAGTTTTGAGTTAAACTCTTATTTTGAGTATGAATGTATTTTGAAGGATATTGGATCAGGCCCATATTCGAAATTCTTTTTTTTAGCCCATATTTTTATGATGCTTCCGCTTAATTGTGAATAATTGATGTATTAGCGCACCGGGCCTGACAGAGTCTATCTCGGACTGCATGGCTTCAAGCCATAATGAAGAATCAGCATAAGAAATTGCCTCCTTGAAGTTTCTTGGATCGTATCCAATGTCAGGATCACCTTAATCCTCTTGAAGTATGAAACTGTGCCGGACGGGAGGTCTAAGGACCCTTTGTTAGAATAGGTGCCCAACTAGTCAACTTGTGGCATGTGCGCTTTTTGTTGAATCTATGTAAAACAATCTTTATTTATGAAATTAGCAATCTTATGAGTTTGATGCTGCTTTTTTTTAGGGGTTTCAAGGTGTCGGAGGTTTCGTGGGGTTCTGGGTTATAAGTTTTTTTGGTCATTTTTTCTCTGCTTAAGGGAGGCAATACATATATATGTATTTTTTATTTATCTTTCATTATTATGGGTACAAACTTGTTGGATAAATACCTTGAATGCACTATAGTGTTGTTAGACGTGATAGTGGATTTGATGACTATCATAAAACACATCTAATAGTCACTGTGAGTTCTAAACGAGTTCCTAGTCGATTGAGCCATCCGAAAGAGGATAAGGGCCACCATAGCTTGAGACTACCATCTGCAATATAAAGTATCACATTTCATTGGTAGGAAACATGGAGATGTTCTGAGCATGCATGATGGATACTGACCCGGTGATCTATCAAACTACCCTCGTTCGAACTTTCCAAGTGGTTATCATTTCTCAAGTCGATTAAATCCGAGGTATTGGTTGTACATATTACTCCTTACTCAAAATATCATCGAGACTCTACATGATAGGCACCTCACTTGACCCATTTACTGACTCCGTGATGGTCATCAGGTGGCGGAATTGGGTGAGGTCTTGATGCATGTAGGAGTCCATACATTTTCGTCGGGGATTCACCGCTCGCCCTTGTGCGCTAGTATCCTGTGCTATCTGAGGTGATAATAGCACATGCGATGTCGCTATTTGATCTCCAAGACGTATGCATGGCTATAGAATTTCTAGCGACTCTCAGTTTACCAATGGTTGTTGATTCTGTCTGGATAGTTGAGATGAAAGGACCGTACTGTACGCTAACCATGATCGACTGGTTCTTGCAGGCACTATCAGTGATACCTAGGGGATCATGGGGAGATGTTGATAGACGCTTTACCATGGATCGTTGTATCGCTGGACCATTGAGGGTCACACAAGTGGTAGTTTATCAATTCCTGTATGGATTCGGTACTCAAGGAGTTAAGTACAGTAGAAGGAAGGTCAGGAGCAGGAATTCCAAAATCAGCTGTGGAAGTATGACTTCCATTTTAGATAATGGGGTGCAAATGTTATTTTAAGATTCAGTGTTCTGAAATTTTTTTTTTACATCATAATGTATAGTTTTGGAAACTGTGGAGTTTGGTCCAATCCGATCGTCGTTCAGGATTATGATGAAACCACAACGATGGATTCAAAGCTTGTTAGATCGGTCTTGGGCTTGCCTTGGGCCCATGAACCTAGTTTGAGCTCATGAAATATCTATAAATAGAGGTATTGGGGGAGATATTCAAATGCACCAAATTGAGAAATTGCGGACTCACTCTCTCCATCCGAAAGTCGCCAAAGGTAAGCAATTATAAAATCCTATGAGTGGTTTAATTGTTTACTATTTTGATTCATGTATGTGTATCCCCGATGGAAAAATTTTAAACTTTCACTGCGCCACCGAGGGTGTGATCCGGATTCATTGGTACACTAAAAGTGGTATCAGAGCTTCAGCTCCGATCAGTCATGCGTAAATTTCATTAAAGTGCATCAAAACCACGAATTTTTTAAAAAAATAAATGAAATTCCGACGATCGGCCGTTGTGTCGGTGTGGTGGCCACACGCACGACGCTTTCCATGCGCAGGGCCGATGCGAGCATGATGCAGAGCACGCTAGTTGCTGTCAGGCCCGGTGCACAAAACAGAGATTAAACACGCAAACGCAGCTACATTAACACTAAAAATGGCTAAAATTTTCGCTTTGGCCTGACTTAGAAAACATTATTTCAAAATAAACTTATACTCAAAATATTAGTTTTACAACAACCAAAAGCTGCACACCAGAGCTACAAATACGGCAAGTACCAGCATACTGAACCAACAGAAACCAAATATGGTTACAACGGTAGCACGAGGCATTCCCCGGCAACAACTCCAATACATATGTAATATTTTTATATGTGACTGGGACACTCTAATCAAACCTGGGAGCTTCTTCGGCTGACTCAACTCCACGGCCAGCTGAATAACCTAGAAGACCTGAATGTCATATAAGAAACCAAACAACCCCAAAGGGACAGGGGTCAAACCCCAGTACGAGAACAAATTATAACATCAATTAGACAACAACGGATATAAATGAATGTGCTATGAATGAGGACAGTAAATGCATGGGAAAAAGGCTACAATCGAAACCAAAAGCCAAAGAAGTTCAAGAACGAGATCAGCAGCGAGCACAGATCGAAAGGAATGAAGTGGCCACGAGGTATACGAGAGCGTGGTAGCTATCCACTCGTCTCAACACACTGTACCAGAGCATAAACCAAATTACTCAACCTGCTGTTGCCAAAGCTCATGAGAGCGTGGTAGCTATCCACTCGTCTCATAGCGGCTAACAACTAGATCAGCAAGGTGATGAGGAGAACGATATTGCCGATCGTCCTCTATAGAAAGCATCCCGGTACACATGGGTTAGCACAACAGCAGACGGCTAATAAGATATGAGCTCAACAGGGAAAATGCGTGTATGCACAACAATAGATTGCAATAACCAGCACAAAACAGCAACAAGCAACAACAATACGATAGCATACACATTGCACAACATACTAGCAAACATAAAAATACATCCATTCTTATCCCAAAGCTATAATACAAGCTCACATCCATACCTTCGCTTCTGTGCTACAATTACCACAACAAGAGTCCCGAACAACTCAGATCTGAACCTGCTTAGCCAAAAACAATAATCAGCCTAGGGACAGTAAGCACAGAAATACCGAATTGGAAGCCACCAGATCAACCCAGTTCTATCCTACCCCTTAAACGCGATAGCTAGCTGTAAACGAAGCGTAAGGGAGGATCTAACAAAACACTACCTGAACGGAAGACCCAATCGACCGGAATACGAACCGACAGAACACTGTAGCTCCTTCACGTTCACTCTTCTAGTCCACCAAAGCCTTCAAATGGGGTATAATAAGAACCATCTTGGAAAGGGAACTCAACGCTACCACTCTTGTTCCAAGCTGCACCGTCTACTGCCAGGAATCGGAGGAGATGAGGTTTGGTGAACAGTAAGGGTTTCGCTATAGTAGAGGATAAGTTTACGGGAGAGAAATATTTTCGAAGTGTTGGATAGTAATGGCGTGAACACGATCATATTCCTATATTTATATGACTTAAGTCTCCCGCGATCTGGTGACAATAGACATCGAAAGCTCGAAGTCAAAGCTGATATCAGATCAGGCATAAACCAGCTCACGACCTTCTCTCCCAGCTGGTATACGTCATCCAGATTGTGCTACCAGAACAGATTATACACCCGGTCTGCTATCCCAAACAGATCACAACGTACACAGTAGCAACACATTCCAGCTATAGAACAGATTATGCATTGGATAGCTCACGCTTACCATCCTGCTAGCGTCTAAGTTGGTATCTCTAAACGATGTCTCATCGCTCTCCAGCTGGGGGCAACCAGTTCACGCATACGCAGACCAGCTCGCACATGTCCAGCTCTCTCCTAAGCTGGAAAACACAAACCTTACCGATCTGCATCAAAACCACGAACCGGATGGTCCAAACAGTACTGCTAGCCTGCGCACCTCTAAATTGTTTCCCCCAGACCAGCTTAGCTCAGCTATACAATCCAGCTCAGAACCATCTCTCACAGGGTAATTTACGCTCTCCAAGCTCTAACATCTTACGCTCATGCAGCAGCATCCCTAAGCTTTTTAATACCCCTTAGGTCTCCCCACAGTTCAGAGCTGCTCTAAACACACACAGACCAGATTATGTTCCCTAAGCTTACCAGCCAGGGCTGTTCCGTCCCAGATCATCTCACCCCTGATCCGGTCTATACTAAACCCGATTATTAGCTTAATTACTCCTCTAATATTTCGGGTCTCACATTTCTCCCTCAATAAAACAAGATTTCATCCTCGAAATCGAACATTACCACACCAAAACTGAGAATACGCACAGCAGTTCTAAAACTCACAGAACAACTATTAGCTAGAAATTTAAGTTAACTGGGAAAACAATATCTAGAATTCTATCTTGGAAGCTAGTAAGATGCATACTGAAATAGATGAGGCCACTCACGCTTCATCTTCTCCTCTAACTCCCACGTAGCCTCTTCCCTGTCATGCTTGCTCCACTGGACCATCACCAAGGGAATGGTCTTGTTCCTGAGCTGTTTCTCCTGCCTGTCCAAAATCATCAAGGGATACTCAATATAACTCAGCGTTTGATCCAGCTCTACGTCGTCAATTTGTAGCAGATGTGAAGGATTAGGTTCATACTTCTTCAACATAGACACGTGAAACACATCATGAAGTGAGGACAGCTCGGGTGGCAACAACACACGATAAGCCGAAGGACCGATCCTTTCCACAATTTCATAAGGTCCAACATAACGAGGAGCTAAATTTCCCTTGTGTCCATATCTCATAACACTTCTAAAAGGATAAACCTTCAAGAACACTCGATCACCAATCTGAAATTCTAAAGGCATATGCCTCCGGTTTGCATAACTAGCTTGGCGATCTTGTGCAGCCTTCGTACATTGTCGAATTAGATCAACCTGATCCCTCATTAGCTGCACAGATTCTAGTGAAGGCAGCTGCTTTTCCCTTAATTCCTCCCAGCAGATTGGCGACCTGCACTTTCTACCGTACAATGGTTCGAACGTTTTCCATTCCAATCGTTACCTGGTAGCTGTTATTGTACGAAAATTCCACCAGCGACAACAAATCATGCCAGATATCACTGAAATCCATTACAACAGCTGGTATCATAACCCCAAGGTCTGTATAGTTCTTTCAGATTTGCCGTCGATTTGGGGATGATAGGCTGTACTCATAGCCAATATGGTGCCTAAGGCTGCTTGTAAACTCTTCCAGAATTTGGAAGTGAACCTCGGATCTCTGTCTGAAACTATGGATACAGGCACTCCATGCAATCGAACTACAAAATCGATGTATAGTTTCGTCATTTTCTTCAAGAAATTCATCATATTGTGGGGAATAAAGTGAGCTGATTTCGAAATTCTGTCAATCACTACCCAAATGGCATCACATCCTCGGCTGTAACGAGGCAAATGGGTCACAAAGTCCATGGCTATATGCTCCCAATTCCATTGGGGTACCTCTAAACTCTGCAATAGCTCGCCAGGTCTCATCCTTTCCATCTTGACTTGCTGACAATTCAGACAACGAGAGACAAATTCAGCAACATTGTTCTTCAAACATTCCCACCAATAGTGTTTTAAGGCATGATACATCTTCCTTGCACCAGGATGGACACTATGTCGACTGCATGAGCTTCCCTCAAGATCATTTCCCTTAAATCAATTAGGTTAGGCACTACTAACCTGCCCCAAAACTTCAAACAACCATCAGATGAGACAGAGTAATCCTCCAGCTGACCAGATTGAGTCATCAACTTCAGCTCATGCATATATGGATCAGTTCTTTGGCCTGCCCTTATGTCCAAAACAATATGTGGCTCGAATTGAAAATATGACGCCACAACGTAATCATCACCTAGGTAAAAACACCAACCAGTAGTGCTCAGATGCTCATGGACCATCGAGATATTTAGCGATGCAAGCATCGGCACTTGATCTTTCCTGCTAAGCACATGAGCAACTACATTCACTTTTCCAGGCTAATATTGAATCTCGCAATCGAAGTCTTTAAACAGTTCCATACATCTGCACTGCTCATATTCAATTCGGACTGGGAGAAGAGGTACTGAAAGCTCTTGTGGTCAGTATACACCACAAAATGTTCGCCATAAATATAGTGGCGCCAAATCTTCTGAACAAAGACAAAGGCCGCCAACTCCAAGTCATGAACTGGGTACCGAGTCTCATGGGGTTTCAACTGATGGCAAGCATAAGCAATAACTCTACCATGCTGCATCAAAACGCAACGCATCCACTAAGCAAAGAATCAGAAAATACCACAAAGCCTCATGAACCTGAAGGTAAAGCTAACACTGGCGCTATAGTTAGCTTCCCTTTAATTAGTTGAAAGTTGTTCTCGCATTCTTCTGTCCAGACAAATCTCTTGTCCTTCTGTTGTTAGCAGTGTCATAGGCTTAGGTATACTATAGAATCCCTCGATGAAGCATCGATAATAGCTAGTCAATCCCAAAAAGTTACGAATCTTTGAGATGTTCTTTGGGTGTTCCCAGTTCACAACAGCCTCTATATTACTGGGATCAACAGATAATCCTTCAGTCGACATGACATGACCCAAAAACACCAATTTATCCAACCAGAACTCACATTTAGAGAACTTGGCATACAGCTGCGAGTCTCAAAGTGTTTGGAGAATCAATCTTAAGTGCTCCTTATATGGCATTAGAGTCTTCAGATAGACTAGAATATCATCAATGAATACAATCACGAACTGATCTATAAACTCTCTAAAGACTTGGTTCATTAAGTCCATGAAAACTGTCAGGGCATTAGTCAAACCGAACGGCATAACCAAGAACTCGTAATGCCCGTACCTCGTTCTAAACGCAGTTTTCTCAACATATTCTTCTCGAATTCACAGCTGGTGATACCCTGAAAACAGATCGATCTTAGAGTACATGGCTGAACCTTGAAGCTGATCTAATAAATGATCGATCCTCGATAAAGGGTATTTATTCTTCACAGTAGCTTTGTTCAGTTTCCGAAAGTCGATGCACATCCTCATCGAACCGTATTTCTTCTTCACAAACAAAATAGGAGCTCCCCGCGGTGACATGCTTGGCCGAATAAAGCCCTTCTCCAGCAGATCGCTAAGCTGTTCCTTCAGCTCTCTCAACTCGGCTGGTGCTAGAATATACGAGGTTCATGAGATAGGAGCGGTACCAGGCACCAAATCAATACTGAAGTCGATCTCCCTCATCGGAGAAAAACCAGGAATCTCCTCAGGAAACACATCAGGGAAATCACGAGCAATAGGGATGTCGCTAATCTCTACACACGACGTTGAGGATGCGTCTAAAGCATAAATCATGAATCCTGAAATTTCTACCGACAGTAGGCCAAACATCTCCATAGCAGAGATCAGCGGAATCTTTGATTAGGAATCATGGCCGTAGAATTTCCACTTCTATCCAGATTGGGGTCGAAAGCAAACAACGCCTTGGAAATAATCCACGGTGGCCCTAAAACTAGACAGCACGTCCATTACCACTATACAATCAAAATCCAACATAACTAAATGGATTAGATTGGATACCATAACATTCTCTCCAAACTAAGCACACAATTCAGCACAATCTCTTGGGAGAACAGGCAAACGCCGGTAGGAGTCGCAACAGAAACAACATCAAACAAAAGGGTTCTACGCAAACCATGCTCAACAATAAATGCTTCAGATATGAAGGAATGTGATGCTCCGGTATCGAATAACATACGTGCTGGAAAATCAAAAATAGTGCAAGTACCTGAAATCACTCATCCAGGCATGCCCTCTGCTTGATCCCTGGTCATGGAATTCACTTGAGCCTGCTGAGGCCCTGAGAAATGAGGTTGGGAAGACTGTCCAAAACGTGAAGGATAAGGATGATGGAATGGCCTGTGCTGAGATTATCCCATCCTCTGACGCTGAACGAGAAAAGAGCGACCTTGAGATGATCCTCCTGAACGATCGTGTCGTGGGGCAGCGGTGTGCTGAGATCCAGCCAAAGGACATACTCGCGCATAATGTCCGTATTGCCCACAAAGATTGCAAACACCCTGAACCTCAACACACTGCGTTGAAGGGTGCTTTCCTCCACATTGACCACAAAATTGGGCCTTAGGACTGCTACTGCTTGAACTTCCCAAATCGGAAGTACTAGAATCCGACTTTTTCTTAAACTGATGGCCACGTGGCTTGAACCTGTGACGTCCATATTTTTGAGATGACTGTTGGGGCTGCTGGGATGACTGAGAAGGTTGGGGAGGTTGCGCCCCTTGAACATTGGGACGTGCACCTTTAGCAGCTTGCGGCTGAACCCGAGATCTACGGTTTTGCAACCCTTCCTCGATATCCATAGCCTTGTCCACCGCATCAGCATAGCTAGTAGGTGAACTTGCCAACACCAAAGAATAGAGATCTTCATTCAGCCATTCCAAGAACCTGTTTCTTCGCCCGTTCACGACCGGACACATGAGTTACATAGGCAAGGAGAGAAGAAAACTTTCTGGCATACTCCCCCACATACATGGTTCCCTGAACCAAGTTACCGAACTAGCGCTCCTTGGCGTTAACGTTGGACTCCGGAATGTACTCCTGACGGAACGCGGTACAGAGACTGCTCCAAGATATCCCCACATCAGTCTCATCAAGATCTCGGGATGTAACTCTCCACTAGCGTTCTGCATTCTTCCTCAATCGGAAGGTAGCTAGACTCAACCTATGCTCATCGTCATACTGCACTCAATCAAACAGCCCTGTATTGTGCTGCAACCAGGACTCGGCATCAGAACTAGACTCATCTCCATTGAACTTTTGAGGATTCATCCGCTGACCTCGCCATAATCAGTTCCATTTCGTCTATACGGGCTGCCAACATATCCACCTCGTCCTCAACCTGTCTACCGCTCCTACGAACGGGAATACTATGCTCGCCCTCATCGTTCTGAGACACATAGTCAAGCACACGCAACAAGCAACACAGTGCCTAGACTCAAGTGTGATCAAAAGAAATCGAGCTTATCCCAGTTTAAGCTCTGATACCAAAAATATCAGGTCCGGTGCACAAAACAGAGATTAAACACGCAAAACACAACTATGGAAGCATTAAAAAGTGGCTAAAAATTTTCACATTGGCCTGACATAGAAAACATAATTTCAAAATATTCACTTATATTCAAAATATTAGTTTTACAACAACAAAAAGCTGCACACCACAGCTACAAATACAGCAAGTACCAGCATACAAAATCAACAGAAACAAAATCTGGTTACAACAGTGGCATAGGGCACTCCCCAGAAACAGCTCCAATACATATGTAATATTTTTATATGTAACTGTGACACTCTAATCAGTACATGGGAGCTTCTTCGGCTGACTCACCTCCACGGCCAGCTGAATAACCTAAAAGACCTGAATGGCACATAACAAACAAAACAACCCCAAAGGGACAGGGGTGAAACCCCAGTACGGAGAGAAAATTATAACATCAATTAGACAGCATCTGATATAAATGAATGTGCTATGCATGAGGACAGCAAATGCAAGGACAAAAGGCTACAATCGAAACCAAAAGGCAAAGAAGTTCAAGAACTAGCTCAGTAGCGAGCACAGATCGAAAGGAATGAAGTGGCCATGAGGTATGTGAGAGCGTGGTAGTTATCCACTCGTCTTAACACACTGTACCAGAGCATAAACAAAATTCCTCAACCTACTGTTGCCAAAGCTCATGAGAGCGTGGTAGCTATCCACTCGTCTCATAGCGGCTAACAACTAGATCAGCATGGATATGAGGAGCACGGTATTGCCGATCGTCCTCAACAGAAAGCATCCTGGTACACACAGGTTAGCACAACAGCAGACGGCTAACAAGATATGAGCTCAAAAGGGAAAATGCGTGTATGCACAACAATAGCATGCAATAACCATCATAGAACAGCAGCAAGCAACAACAATACGATAGCATACACACTTCACAGAATACTAGCAAACATACAAAATGTACCGATCTGCATCAAAACCATGAATCGGATGGTACAAACAGTACTGCCAGCTTGTGCACCTCTAATGTGACGCACAGACCCAAGGGAGTCAACAGAGTGGGAAAAATTCAAAATTTAAAACAAATGGAAGGACCAAATTCGAATATATAAACTGAAAGCTGGAACGAAGCTAATGGCACCAAGGGAAAATAAAAAAACAGATGACAAACAGATTTCTATTCATAATGCAACTGCGATGTTACAACTACTGGACTTTACATAAGTTCACAATTGTTGTAACAGATCTTAATACAAATGAAAAAAGATCCAAAAAAACAAAAGCTATGCCTCTGCGGAAGACGCCAGCCATTGACAAACACATTTCCCCTAATCCGAATCAACTTGCACCTCCCGCCTGCTCCTGAGATGCCTCACCTGCATTGAGAAAACTAATGAGCCTAGAGGCTCAACAAGTAAAACCGGAAATAACAAATACATATTGCAGGCGACTGAACTGAAACTCGCTAAACAAAGACAATTCAAAGCTCGAATCTGAATTTCTTATACTGAATAATTATGAACTAGAGGCTCTCTATTGGTCTTCGTGCATGAAGCATGATAACTACTGATCAGTAATTCTCTATGAAGGGATTACAATATTTCCATAATCCTGTCCCTTCCATGAAGGGATTACGGTCCTACTGTAATCCTGTCCCTTCACCAAGACCAGGTCCTCAATAAATCAGAAGTCTGAACTTTACGTCTTTCTGGAATAGCTATATACTGGCTCTTGATCGAAAGTCGATCACTGGAATCTGGTGGAATCACTGCCATGAAACTCATTTTTTTTTTAAATTGCTACTGAGTGTACAGTTACTTGGGTTGAGAACCTGCTCTAAGGAAAATACTCGAAAGTGCTAAAACAGGGGATGCTAAGAAGCAGCGTTGGTATGAAGTAGTGGCAAGAGACACAGGAACCAGTCGCAAGAGAAACCAGTCGCAAGCAAACCCGTCGCAAGAGAAATCAGTCGCAAGCAAACCAGTCACAAGAGAAACCAATCGCAAGCAAACCAGTCGCAACTTGGAACAATTGTATTAATCGATGTCGTTGCACAATAAACAGATGTCAACAACTGAACACAACGATGTGATATGACTGCTGGTTATGAACAGAGCAACTACTGATCCTAACAATCGAATACAACTGCTGGAAAGGAACAGAGCAACTACTGAATTGCAACAAGTGCGATTACTGATGGACACTAACCATGCTTCGACTTAGACAAAATCTAAACAAACTAACTTCGCTTCTCAAACCAGGACTTTCTCCTGATCAAACCAACGTTGTTTATTCGTTCAAATTCAATGTCCAGAGTCTCCCTGGTACTTCAGAAACTAGAACTTCTCTGGAATCTGTACAACTCAGTGTATTTTAAGGTACACCATTCCTGGTTAACTTTCTGGTGAATTTCCTCTAAACTAAAGTGTCAAGGCAGTGAATCCATATCTAATACTCAACATTTCTGAAGCTAAACTAAACT
>KV020398.1:0-15928 GCA_001598015.1 Dorcoceras hygrometricum | reverse complement strand
GTCTAAATCATTTCAAACATGAACTTTAAATATATCAATAACATACAGGCAAGCAGATCCATAAAAACACAATATATGCTTCAAATGGTGTAGCAAAGGATCAGCTTTTACTTGCCTTAAACAAAGCTTTACGACAACAGCTAATTCATGCAGAAATCCTCCCTTTGAGCAACGCACGAACTCTTCTGGAATTTCTTTGAAGAACACTTTAAAACTTTTCTTTGCAAATGATGAAAATCTTACTTTGAAAACAGATTTTTATATGAAAGGGATTAGTGGCAAGCTACTTGTGAAATCAAGCATGACACACCTTTAAAATTTAGTAAAATTCCCTTCATATCATTTTAATTTGTAAAACACCAAACCTTCTTCTAAAGAAAGCATTTCACCTCCTTAAAACATTTTCCAATCGATTTAAAATCCAGCTCGTGCATCGCTCCTTGGAGTCACCTGCTGGAACCAGCCGCAGCGCATCTTACTTGCTGATATCAACAAATCAGCAGACACATAACATTTAAAATTGCCAATTTGGCCCAAAAGATTAGTAAAATGCATAAATGTGATCCTATGGATTTTGGGGCGTTACAGCATTTATAACTTGTTTTATCTACCTGCTGTTTTAGTTTGCTCTTCGTACTGGGGTTTGAACCATGTTCCTCTGGGGCTGGTTGTTTTGGTTGTCTGTGTGTTGTTCAGGATACCCAGGTTTCTCAGCTGGTCGGGGAAATAACTCAGCTGGTGGTGCCCCGAGAGGTGGATATAGTGCCCCAGTATATATATTTTATGAATATATATTAGAGTCGTCGTCGGGGAATGCCCCGTGTTGATGTTCTATTGCTGATTTGAGATTTTGCTGTTTGGGAGACACTCGATGCTTGTATTGTTATTTGCTTGTTGATTGATTTTTCGGTTGTTGTAAAACCAATATTTTGAGGAATCAGTGTACTTTGAAATTATGTTTCTAAGTCAAGTCAAAGCGAAAAAAATTTAGCCACCTATTAAATGCTTCCGCGGTTGTGATTTGCGTATTTATCTCTGTTTTGTGCACCGGGCCTGACATTTTAATCTCTATTATTTTTATAATTTTAATTTTTTTATGTTGTTTCAAAAAAAATCCTTGAGGACTGACTACTACTTATTTTGAATCAAGGGGTATTGTATAATCTATCCGTACAATTAGTTGCCTTATGTGACTTTTTTTAATAAGATAGTGTATGATTATAATCGTTAGCGTATCATATCTAATCCAATTCAATAACACATGTTACTTAGTATATGGAGAACTAGGGGTGATCAAAAAATCGGTAAAACCAAATTAACCGATCAAACCGAACCGATTTAATAATTCGATTTGGTTATTTCGGTTAATCGTTTATTATTTTTTAAAAGCTCGGTTAAATCGGGTATTTGGGTTCGGTTACGATTTTCCAATTACGAAATTCGGTTAATCGAAATAACCGATATTTATATACTAAATATTTTTAATATATATTCTAATATTTATTAATTTTAATACTTTAAAATTAAACTAATACCCTAACTCCTTCCTGTTCTTATATCGACAGTCAATTGAGAATTGAGATTCATTTTTAATTCTCCATCTCTCGATTCACTCTCGATTCTCGAAATTTAACTTCTTCTCATTTCTCCACAGATCACAGAAGCTCAACTCGCCGCTGATAACCCATCTCTTTTCGCGGACGCTGATTTATGGTAAGATTGCAACCCGTCCAAATATTATTGTTCAATTTTGTGTGATTTATAATAAGATATCCTGCAAATCTTATCTCTTTCTTTATCCCTATCCGTGTATATGATCAAACTCATTCAATGTTTTATGCGCAGGACATTCGTATTGATTTGTGCTTATCTGGAAAGCATGATCAAAATGAAAACTTTGTTGAATCAGTTAGTTTTATACATGAATAAATGCTAAAAGAAGGCCGGTGTGGGAGTCTCGGAGGAAAATAACAACCATATTGATTTTATTTTTATTCCCAGATTTCCAACAAAAATATCGGTTATTTCGGTTTCGGTTATTATCGGTTATATAAAATACTTCGGTTGGTTCGGTTATTGAAAAAAAATTCTGTTTTGATCGGTTAAATAAAATTCGGTTCGGTCGGTAACCGGACCGAAATAACCGATTTTTTCGGTTTCGGTTATTACGGTTATAGAAAATACTTCTGTCGGTTCGATTATTGAAAAAAAATTCTCTTTTGATCGGTTAAATAAAATTCGGTTCCGTTACTCCGAATACTCACCCCTAGGAGGGCAAAACAAACAAATCGCACATTATCTTGCGAAATTTATGTACCAAACAACCATTCCTTAGCATACTGGAGATTGCATTTTGTGTAAAAACCCTGAAATTGTAAAGTTCAAGCTACCCTCAATGTACCGTCTTAACGATAAATCTAAGAATATATGATTGGTCACAATTGCATTATAAATATTAATTACATTAATGTACTGTGATATGTACCTTTGGATACACGATATCGGTTTTATTATAATAGCATCTCATTAACCGTATTCTTCAATTTTTGGTTCTTTATTCAGGCAAATTTTTCTTTAATCAGTGAATAACTTTGATTTATTGCCAGTCCTTAAGCCATATTATTATATAGTTGTTTATATCATGTACGTGATGTCTCACGTCATATTAGAATTTGTAGAAAAAGGGACTAAACCCTCAAAATTGATCGGATAATTGCATAAGAGAATATACGACGGATTAGATTCAAAACCGACCTTAACCAACTTATAAGACGAGCAACATAAGTAAAATTGTTGTGCCTGGGGATCTCTTCTATGATACCAGATAATTATTAGATTTTATGAATTTTTTTGGGTTTTATTTAAGAAGGGATATATTTTCTGTTGGTTATACTTTTTCTAATTGATAGTAATATTCGTACTCACCAAAACTAGCTGTTACCCCACCAGTAGTAGGAGATGTAAGGATTGATACATAAAATAACTTTTTATTGGATTGATAATCATATTTTGAGCAATAATTTAGATGTTGAGCATATCCAAAGATATATCTACTTAAGTTTGTTATCGGACTAGCTCAATTATGCGATCTCAATCTTTCCAAACACATACAAACCCATATATTAATGAATGCATGTTGGCGGACCATTTGCAAGAGCAAATAATTGCTCAACTTACACAAGTATTAATACCCATCTGATCATTTCGTTGAAATTTCTGTGCATCTGAGTTGGATTTTGTTCTTTACTCAAGTCAATATTTTATCTCAACTGCATGAATTCGTTCTCTCACTATGCACAATTAGCCTGATTTTAGCCTAAACATTGCTGCTATATCCGGCTTAAATCTGGAAAATCACTAGAAATTGAAACAAAATTGGCAACAAAACCGACCCATGGCATGAAGATCGAATTTTGATCAATTAAAAGAAGACCAACTTCCCGGGCCAAATTTAGAATCCCACGCATGCAAATAACCAACCTACAATATAGAAGTGTTTTCTGAAGTAATTATGGATGGTATATAATGTACATACCTTAGAAATTATTTTGCAGCACATGCGATTGTACTGGCCTTTGAGCATCAAATAAACGGAAGCCAACCCATACTAGATTCATATACTTCAATATATTCTACACAGAAATTTAGAATATGTCTATCCCCTAATCTTCATTCAAGCCTAATTTCCCCCCTTATGCCAAACTCTTGGCTTCACCACCATTTGAGTAATGGAATTATATATAACGCATTAAAACTTAGCCAGGAAGCGGAAGAAGACGGACTAATGGATGGAACCAAAACCGTCGCAACATACACTCCACCATGTGAGTACCGGATATATTGTGTTCAAGAATATTTGTACATAAAACACTAGCCAGCATGTTGTGCTCCACAAAAGAGTTTTGCTATCAATCATCGAGGTATATTACGGACAGAAGTACCACAGATCAGAAGTTAACTAGTCTGTCTAGACAATGCATTTCCGAGTAACAAGAAAAACCTAAAACAATATGACAACTGGAAACACAATTCCCACATGTGAAAAAAGTTCACATTCTCTTCCGGGACAACGCACATAAAGTTTAAAAAAACCCAGGGAGATCACATTTCGTATTTATGGCTTCTCACAGATCCAATCCTCTCCACTAGTTAATCAAATGGATCAATCTTTCTTGCATAACGGGTATCTCAATGTGTTTAACATCATCAACCAACTGCAGAAATACGAATCAAGGAAAAAAATCAGAACAAAGTAGAGATATAAAGGACTCAAACCCTAGCTACAAATCACTGGGAATCTTCACCTCGGCATGGATCCTGTGAAGAAATCTCCGATCGTTTTCTTTGGTGGAAAGACAGGAAACCACATTTAGGCCGCTTGCCTGAAGCTCCTGTAGCACGCCCGAGAGCCCCGGCCCGAGCCCGAAACTGTTACAGCCGCTGCTGATGAGAATCTCCACCCCATCCCGTCCCTGAGTCACTTCGACAAAATTGACCGATTTTTCGTCACTATTTGAACTTCCAATTTTCGTTCCCGAGAAATTAGATCGCTTCTCTCGTCGCATTTTTAGTTCTTGGATACGCTTCTGCATGTGTTTGATGTAATTCACAGCCTCCTGCATGTGATCCGACACTGAGCGCTTCCCCTAAGTGACATTAACAACGTAAATACGAGGAAAGATCAATTCACACCACACACTTATAAATATCTGTTAACAAAATAACCAGATGGATGGGTTCAATAGGTAGAAAAAGAAAAGGGTTTCTTTAATTCTTTCTACCTTGATATACTCGAGAGGAAGAAGGGTGCGCAGAGAAGCATAAAGATTCGCCATTTCTTGCCTTCTTTGCCGCTCAGTTTCTCTGTGCAAAACCCTCTTCGTATTGCACTCATCGATCCTCTTCCTTCTGGTTTCTTTGATATTATTGTTATCAGGCAAAGCATGATTCGCGATCTGATTATGTAGGATTACTTCGTCTGGGTGGGAGGATGGGGCAACAAAAACCAGCTCACCACTTGGTTGTAAAGGAAACATCTTTAATAAATCCAAATCCTATCTTCCCGGATTTCTTGAAATTTATAATGAGGAAGAAGATTTGGTTGGTTAGGGGTTGAGATCTGGAATGGCCCTTATTTGGTGGTGTGCTTCTATTGCAAGTTACATCCTCCAAAACTAGGAGATTGAAGAAATGGCCCCACAACTATATAAATTTATTTTGAACTTAAATTATTTGCCATTTACTATGCTGCGTTACAAACTCGTGTGGTATTTTTTATATATTTTTTTTGACGAGAACGTGTTGTATTCACACAGCTAGCAAGCAAAGCAATCCTCATCCTCTACGGTGGCAAAACAATGGCGTTTATATGATCAGACATATCCAGCGGTGATGCTAAGCAAAACAGAAGACTCAAAGGTGATTCAAAGGTGATGCTGTGCCAAAAAGAAGATTCAAGATAGAAAATGGTATCAATTTTTTGTGTTCGTTAATTAAAGTTTCTTTTGTAATTTAGAGATTTGGAAATATATTTAAAATTATTGTTTGGTTGCATAGGTTTTTATTATTTCCAAAATTATATTTAATAATTTTCTCGGCTTTAGACTGATGATATGCTCGTTTTCATTATGAGGGTTGGGATCTACTACAATTATGTAAAACCCCAATCCAAAAATTTCAATTTAATTTTAGGAAGGTGCAATTGTAAACTAATAACTTAATCTAGGCTGATTGCAACTTCTTTAAAACTTCAGATCGCATACTGTATAAGAACAAATTATATAGCTTGTCAAAGAAATATTTGAACTGCGGAACTTTATATATATATAACTGGAGATACAAAATCCATTCAGATTACATTGAACAAATGAGAAGTAGTCTGAAATATACAAAAATTGTATCAAATCATTTATACAACAAAAGAATGAGAACTGAAACAACACGGAAGCTAATGTCCACGATAAGCACCTCCGGTCTGGTCCAGCTCGCACCATCCAGCTCCACTTAATTCTCATCACCTATACTCAAGAAACTAGTAAGCCTAAAGACTCAACAAGTAAATCTGGAATAGCAAAGACAGACAATACAAGCATAACAATGACTGCAACTATATCTGGAAAACTCGTAATCTGGTGATAACTTAAAAGCTAAAAAGCTGAATATTGTAATCTGGAAACTGTGAAAGCATACTTGCGCATGATTGAAACATATTGATAACATTTGCTGGTACTTGATAGGATCAATGTGGATCGAAAAAAGCTCTGTGAGTTCAGAGTGGGGGGTTGAATGAACTCCTTGGTATTTTAAATTTTCGAAACCCTTTACAAATAGTTTTACAAGCGGCTTGCTTAAATCAGATTTGTGTTACCAAATCGGAGGTATCTCAGTTTCAGATCTGATCTCTCGACTAACAGAAAGTGTGCGGAAATAAGTCGATTAAAAAGTGAACAGTATAAGTAAATAAATGCGATAAGTAAAAGTATAAGAATCAGAGATTTGTTTCTGGAAGTTCGGATATAAAATCTTACGTCTCCCATTCTTCCCTTGCAAGAAGGTTCCACTAGAAGAATTTGATGCACACAGCTTCTGTCTACACCCAATCACCGAGCTTCGCTCCAAGTGAACTCCTAGCAATCACCAACTACACGTAGATGCCACTGCGGAATCACAAACAATTTTGATTTTTCGAACTGCTTGGAACAGAAAGTTCGTTACAGACTCAATATAAAAATGCAATGAATACAATATTTTGAGTGCTGTAATTATCTTAAAGATAAAACACTAAAGAGACTGGAATGTTCTTCGAGATTTTTACAGTTGGGATTTTGAACATTTTATGCTTGAATTATCCCATAAGTTGAGAGCTTTTGAATATGCAAGATAAACTTTTAGCGAGAGATTTAAGATTCACGAGCCTGCTCTTCGTTTGAAGACTTCAACTATTTATGCTCTTCACTCTCAACGGTCAGTAGTTTGAATCCTTCTGCATATATTCTTCGAATCTCCATTAGCGCTATGCACAAGGTAAACTGCGCTGTCAAAGTTTGATTGACTTTACTTGCCAAATAGAGTAGCCAACGTATCAATCATTTTGCGTAATGCGTGGCTTACTCAAGATAGTTTTGATCTTGTTTCCTTAATTCCATTTTGACCGTTGTAATTTTTCTGAAGAGATTTGAAACTCACATCTGTTGTAGCACTTCACATCTGAATGCTGCTTTCTTTCTTTTTGTGAATGGCTAAGGGAAATGTCCTTATGCATAGAGTTACCACATCTGATATATTTCCCTACTAACACTATTTCATATCTGAAAACTCTACTGCTCTTCTTGTGATACTTTCAACTCCAAGTCTGAAGAATCATGTATCGTCTTATTCACATCTTATATGCTTAACACAAATCTATATAATTCTTAATGACATACCTGGTTCTGTTACTGTAGCCTCTGAATCACTTCTGAAGGCCCTCAAATCTGAATGTTTGACGACAACTGAAATATTCCTGAATAATCAAATCTGATAGGCTTCCTGAAGACTTATCTCGATAACTGATATCTGAACATTTCTTTACTGAAGAATCAAATCTGATAGTCTCTGAAACAAAAATTTTCAAACCAGATATCTGAGTACACTGTTCCAAGGGTTTCGGTTCTGAGCCACAGCTGTTAACCACGATGACTGTCCAAATCTGATTACTTTCTTTACTGAAGAATCAAATCTGATAGTCTCTGAAACAAAATTTTCAACCAGATATCTGAGTACACTGTTCCAAGGGTTTCGGTTCTGAGCCACAGCTGTTAACCACGATGACTGTCCAAATCTGATTACAAAGGTTCAGTTCTTATTTTGTTTTTGTTATCACCAAAACTTATAAATTTTATCTTAACAATTTTCCCTTTTTGGTGATGACAAAACTTAGCAGCCTTTGACTTAAGTAAACAAAAGTAGATCTCTCCAAGTCTGCTATATATTCAACACGAAGCAAACTACAAAAGATTTGTACAAGGTACTGAAAAGAAATATATTTCTCTCCTAGCCAGTATCCAGCTCTTCCTGACCCTCTGTGATATCCACCATTTCTGTAGAATCTTCTACCTGAAGAACCGATCCTACTGTCTCCGCTACCAGAACCAGGTCTGCCTCCACGATCATCGGAGGAGGCTGTGTTCCGTGGCTGCTACTCCCACCTTCCCCCTTTTTGTCATTACCACCTCGGTTGATGTAGGCAACAAGTTCACCCAACTGAGAGGAAAGGTTATTATAATTTTCCTGTGCTTGCGCATGGAATTCTAGTAGAGCATTCGAGAGGGCAGCTTTGGTTTCATCATCATCCTTTTCAATATCATCTAGGCATGTGGCAACGACAGCCTGCTGAGTGATGAGCTTTCGTTGAGAAGCCAAAATGTCCAGCGACAGAGCGGTCTTCTGAATCTGAATTTCCTATCGCATATTGTTAAACAGACCTCTATAGAGGCTGTCCTGTTGTACCAACATCTCAGTAACCTTCTTCTCAAGGTGATGAGCTTTCGTTGAGAAGCCAAAATGTCCAGCGACAGAGCGGTCTTCTGAATCTGAATTTCCTATCGCATATTGTTAAACAGACCTCTATAGAGGCTGTCCTGTTGTACCAACATCTCAGTAACCTTCTTCTCAAGGCTCCGGATTTCCAGCAAAAGCATATTCTTGAGTTTTTCTGAGTCATCTCTCGTCTGCACACGCTCAGTTGAAATCTGATTGACTAAAGCGTGGAGCTGTGCCAACAGCACTGTGAAATCCTGCGGGGTAACTCCAGTAGGCATCAAAATCTGGTCGACCCCCATGGGAGTGTCATCTGTAGTGAAGAATATACGAGAATCCGTAGTACTGGGATTTGGTGAAATCAAATCTGTATCCAGGGTACGCTGAGAGACACTAGCAAAAACGGC
The DNA here is from genome assembly GCA_001598015.1 of Dorcoceras hygrometricum. NCBI lineage: Eukaryota > Viridiplantae > Streptophyta > Magnoliopsida > Lamiales > Gesneriaceae > Dorcoceras > Dorcoceras hygrometricum. The sequence goes on along the minus strand of KV020398.1, from coordinate 7,004 downwards.
AGGATCTGGATGAGCAGACTAAGAACTAGAAAAGCTCGAATCTGAAAGAATCATATGTACATCTGTGCCTCTGCGAAAAACATCAACAAAAACTATGGCATATACGGCGACATCTATCACTGCACTTACTGCTACTATATCTCGACAAAGATTATGTGATCCAACTGATTGGAAACTACCAACTGTAGAAAAACTGTACAACTTCTATACAAACATCAGCCCAGTGTTTGTGAAGCACTTTGAAAAAATCACTCACGGGGGCAAGAGTATCATCGAATTGCCTTTGTGGTGACAATTCTATCTCGAGAGAGACAGGTCTCTTGGGCAGGCACTGCCATAAGTCATTGCCTTCTTGAATAACCCTATATCCATCAACTACGGTCTTGGTTCGAATCCAGCACAGAGACCTGGTGGAAGTATTTGATCGTGCAATCATGGCACCACGATCTCTGGTTTCTCCCTCAAACAGTCTTGAACTGCAAAAGCGTTCCCACTTCAGCCCATGAATCCTCATCTGTGTTTGTAAAGTCTCGAATGCAAAGAGGTAAGCATTTGAGAGCAAAGCTATGATCTTAAGATCGATGGCTGTCGAAGTCTGACCAGATTGGAAGTGTTGTCGATGGGATTCCAAGAATTTCCTCAGAAGCATCTCTCTGTATTTGGCAATTTTAAACTCCCGCCGCCTCACAGCTGTCTCCAATGAATCCGTCTCAGCCCATGCTAAAAACTGCTTCTCTTTGACAATAATATCTTTTACTAACTCAAGATCTGCTAATTTACTTAAACTGAAGGAATGAAAGAGCGAGACAACATCTGCTATTACCTTCTCACGAAGCTGTACAAGGAAGTCTATATCTGCACATATCAAACTGAACATCTCCCGGGCCGGGTGCCCTTTTATTGTATCCTCAACAACAGGTGACTTCCCCTTGTTAGATGTATCAATTCGAGGAAGACTTGCCTTGTACCAATCATCTTCTTGGACTTTCGATATCTCAATGCTACGTGCGAATTTGACTCTTGTAATCTCTACAGTAGATACTGAAGGCAACATCACGTCTGCTGGAATCTGTTTCAGAATATCCTCAAGGGACATTGACTCTTCATCATATGTGGTAGAGACAGTGAGCTCCAAAGCCTTTCTCACGGACCCTGTGTCCTCAGATTCTGTCATGGTCACAACATGTTGGAATACGGTGGCAGATCCGGATCCCACTTCTCGGGGCGCAGCGGAAAAACAAAAATTGCCCGGAAAGTGTTCAATACATTCAATAAAATCTACAAACATTCATAGGGTGTTCGTAGATAGTTACCTTGCTGGCGTCTAGGCGCCTGGCTCCGACCAGTTTCACGAGGAAACCGGCACTTCAAACTGTAGGCGACGGTAGATCCTCCAATCAGGTCCACGACCGGATTCAATCTTCCTCCGTCAATCTGCACTAGAAGACTTGACGGATTCAGCACGGACGGAAACTCCTCGTCGCGGTGGCCGGAACAAGTCCGGCAAGAGGCGGCGGCGCGTGGAGGAGCCAACGGCGGCGCGTGGCCGTGAGGCTTGTGGAGGGGGGCGGCCGAGAGTTGTAGTGGAGGCTAGGTTATTTTGTGTAATGCAATTGTGTTCAAAGCCCTAATCCATCTTAATTAAATAAAGATGGTAGATGGGCTTGAACCGGCCCAATGGACTTGGGTCAAACCCAGGTCCATATGAACATTAGGCTCGTTTAATTCACCACGGTTTCATCATAACTCCGATCGACGATCAGATCGGACCGATCGACTTAATTTACAAAACTGAACGTCATGATGCGAAAAACAATTTTTCAGATACCTAGTTCAAAATGACAGTTTTGCCCCTCAATAGTGGGAAATCGCAATTTGACCCCTGTTGACTTTTAGGAAGTCGCACTCCCTAAAATCCTCCTCGAGTGCTCAACACATTGAGCTCAGTTTCCGTGCGGGAATCATGAATCCAGTACTTGTGTGATCCTCAATGGTTCAGGGATACAGCTAGCCGGGGGCCCACAACCATTGCGGCTCCGAAATCACAATTTCGGACTTGCCCAACGGATCATGGTAAAGCGCCTAGCAACATCGCCCCATGATCCTCAAGGTATCACTGATAGTGCCTGCAAGAACCAGTTGGTCGTGGTTAGCTTACAGTACGGTCCTTTCATCATATATATCCCGATCAGATCAACGACCATTGGTAAATCGAGAGTCGCTACAGATCCGATAACCATGAATACATCTTGGAGATCGAATAGTGACATCGCGAGTGTTACTAGGTAAACCCATTTACCTAAAACACTTCTAGTACTCTGGCCAGAGATTTATATACTATTATCCCCTCAGATAGCATAGGATATCCACGCATGAGAGCGAGCGGTGAATCCTCAACAACGAAGCATCGACTCCTACATGTATCGGGATCTCACCCAATCCCGCCGTCTAATGACCCCAAGTGAGTCGGCAAACGGGTCAAAGTGAGACGCCTATCATGTAGAGTCTCAATGACGTTTCGAGTCGTGAGGACTAATCAGTACAACCAAGACCTCGGACTTATCCACTCGACAAAAGGTAACCACTTGGAAAGTCCGAACGAGGGTAGTTCGATAGATCACCAGGTCACTATCCATCTGCATGCTCAGAACATCACAATGTTCCCTACCAATGAAACAATGGTACTTCGCATCGCAGATGCTAGTCTCAAGCTCGGGCGGCCTTATCCTCATTTTGACGGCCCAATCGACTAGGAACGAGTTCAGAATACACAGTGGCTATTAGATGTGTTTCATGATAGCCGTCATTCCCACTATCACATCTAACATACACTATGGTGCATTCTAGGTCTTTATCCAACACAATTGTTAACATTATAATCATAATGAAAATAAATAACGCCATAAACAAATGCGAATATCATATATAAAGATCTTTTCATACAAGAGTCTATAAAACCCACACGTCACAAGTTGGCTAGTTGGGCATCTACTCTAAAACAACATCCTTAGCCAGACTCAACTCCTCAGTATCCACTGGTTCAATATTTGTATCCTCTATTTTGGAAGACTCAATTATCTTACTTGGTTGCTTAAACCCATACATGTCGTCATCCTCCCCAGATCTCAAAGGCTATTGAAGAAGCTGTTTCGGTGCAGTAAAAGATGCCATTTTCCTAGCAATTTATTTTTCAGCTACATCAAGATTATCATCCTCATCATTTACAGCACTCGAGCGCTCAATATCCCCAAATTCTATATCATCAGATCTGGTTAATGATGGTTCCTCCATGTCTGTTTCCATCTGTGCTGTTTCAGTAATGACTGTATCAATAATTTTATCCACATCATCAGCGGTTGTCTGTTCCCTCTGGTGCTCTACAACATCCACCACATCTGGTTCTTGCTCAACAATTTCATCATCAGAACCTGCTGGCAGCCTCAACCTCTTCTTTGAAGTTTTGCGTTTAAGAGCAAGAGAGGTATTAGCTGGTACCATTTGGATAGGTACAGCTTCTTGCGCTACTGTCACAAGCGCCAATTTCTTATCTGCCGGTGTGTCTTTCCCCGATGTCCTCTTCCTCTTAATAACAGGTGTTTCATCAGCAGGAGCAGGTCGTCTCTTAGACACTGCCTTTTTTTTCCCTTCAGGTTTCTCCACCACTGGCTCATCTTCATCAACATAGATTTTCTTGTTTTTGGCAAGATACGTGCCAACAGTTTTTGCGGTGAGAATCTTCAGAGAAGGAAACTCTTTCGATTCACCCAGTTCCAATCCTGGGGCATTTTTCAACAATACACATATTTGCACCGCATATACCCTGGCTTTCCTCGTCTATGGAGTCACCATCCTTGAAGATTTTGAACAACAGCCTTCCCTAGTTTACAGGCACACCCCCATAAATAGCAGTCATCATTAGGAACCTCTCATGGGTCATGTCATCAAAGGATCCAGCCTTCACAGTAACGGAATTTGCCAGGATATCATTCAGCAGCGTAAACTCGGACACCATCTCCCTCTTCTTACAGGATGTACTAATCAGTTTACCACTATAAGAGAAAGCACGCCTCGCTTCAAGAATAAGATCCTGAGACACTTCATGCAAATCAGTCAGACCCTCCATCAGTAGCTCAAAAGTGCTAGCAAACAGTTCCTCTGAAATATCCACCGGTTTTCTTTGTACCGTACTTACAACTATACCATCCCTTTGTGAAGGAACTCCACCAGAGCAGCTTCGAATAAGGCCGAGGAGCATCCCAGAAATCCACTGAGGCCAGATGCCACCAGGGCTTCGAACATAGAGACCATTCCTTCGTGGTCCGTACCTAGAACTGAGGCGAAGTAAACTTGCACGGTGTTGTTGATCAAAGCAGAGGCCATTTCTGATAGGATGAAAGGAGATGAAGATGCTGAACGATAGATTCTCTGCAAAGTTAAGCAAGGAAAAACAAGAGCACAAGATAGCAAGGTAGTGAATTTCGCAAAGTAAGGGTTAGAAATAATAAATCACCGTAATATAATTAGAGAAAGTAAATCGGAAAATGAAACGGTTCATGTTACCATGTAGATGTGATGTTTCGTATAATGACAACACGTGTCAATCATCCAATGGCGCGATAAGGATTTTGGAAAGATTTTCGAAATAATTTTTGACAAGATTTGAAAAGATTTTTGAAAATCATTTTGAGGTTTAATCGCAAGGGGGGTAAAATGGTAAATAAAAACAGGCGCCATTTTATATATTACGTCACAGCCTTAAAAATTGATATTTCAGCAAAGGCTACCAGATCTGACCACTTATAAGCATCATTTGTATATGCGCCAAATCTGAGTAGGTTCAGATTTCACGCATTCAACTGACTCAATGCTTATCAATTCAGATATGATGTTCCTCCTGAAGCTGAGGTCCATCCAAGTCTGAGAGTGTATCAAATCTGACGAGTCCACGTTCCCCTGAACAATAGACTCAGATCTGAGAAACACATAAGCTATTCAACCTGCAATTGTCAGCACATGGGCAAATCAAGGCAGTTCTAAGAGACCAAGAATATTTCTGAAATAAGAGAACTTAGCACCTGGTAGAGGCTTTGTGAAGATGTCAGCTACTTGCTGATCAGTCGACACATATTCCAGCCGGACGTTCTTCTTAAGCACATGATCTCTTATGAAGTGATGCCTGATGTCGATATGCTTTGTTCTAGAATGCAGCACTGGATTTTGAGTGATCGCGATTGCACTGGTGTTGTCACAAAGAATAGGTGCTTCAGAAGCATCAATGCCATAGTCCTTTAGCTGGTGTTGTATCCATAGAATCTGAGCACAACAGCTTCCAGCTGCTAAGTGTTGGGGATCCGGATCCGCCCCCCGGCTAGGCAGCGGAAGAACAATAGAAACAGGTGCCGGGAGACGATCAATACGATACATTCAAAACAAACTACGACATTCATAGGATGTTTAAGCGGATTACCTCGCTGGCACTTGTGCCTGGCTCCAACCGTGATTACAATAATCCGGCTCTTCTCGGTAGATTGCGGTAGTTTACGCCAATCCGGTCCACGACCAGATCCGAGACTCCTTCGTCAGGCTGCACTAGAAGCCCTGACGAGATCAGCACGAACGGATTCTCCTCGTCGAACTGGCCGGAAACAATTTTCCGGCGACGATCGACGGCGGCGGCGGCGGCGGCGTGAGAGAGGGAAGGAGGGAGGCGTGTATTTGCTAGGTTTAGGGTTGTAACAATTTTATGGTTAAGTCTAGTCTTAAGTCTAATTAAATAGACTTAAGTGTTGGACTTGGACCGGCCCAACGGGCCCGGGTCCAACGATGAACATTCAGTTCATCTCCAACACCGAGACTTCACCGTAACTTCGATCGCCGATCAGATCGGACCGATCGACTCAGTTTCCGAAACTGAATAATATGATCTGAAAAACCATTTTTCAGAACCCCAGTGCAAAATGACCGTTTTGCCCCTCAACAGCGGGAAACCCCGGTTTGACCCTTGTTGACTTTTAGGAAGTCGCACTTCCCGAAATCCTCTTCTCGTGCTCAACACATTGAGCTGAGTATCCGTGCGGGAATCTCGAATCTAGTACTTGTGTGACCCTCAATGGTTCAGGGATACAGCTAGCCGTGGGCCCACAACCATTGCGGCTCCGGAATCACAATTCGGGACTTGCCCAACGGATCATGGTAAAGCGTCTAGCAACATCGCCCCATGATCCCCTAGGTATCACTGATAGTGCCTGCAAGAACCAGTCGATCGTGGTTAGCGTACAGTACGGTCCTTTCAATTCATATATCCCGATCAGATCAACGACCATTGGTAAATCGAGAGTCGCTAGAGATCCGATAGCTATGCATACATCTTGGAGATCGAATAGTGACATCACGAGTGTAACTAGGTAAACACATTTACCTAAAACACTTCTAGTACTCTGGCCAGAGATTTATACACTATTATCCCCTCAGATAGCATAGGATATCCACGCATGTCTGCGAGCGGTGAATCCTCGACAACGATGCATCGACTCCTACATGCATCAGGGTCTCACCCAATCCCGACGCCTTATGACTCCAGGTGAGTCGGCAAACGGGTCAAAGTGAGACGCCTATCATGTAGAGTCTCAATGACGTTTCGAGTCGTGAGGACTAATCAGTACAACCAAGACCTCGAACTTATCCACTCGACAAATGGTAACCACTTGGAAAGTCCGAAGGAGGGTAGTTCGATAGATCACCAGGTCACTATCTATCTGCATGCTCAGAACATCACAATGTTCCCTACCAATGAAACATGGTACTTCACATCGCAGATACTAGTCTCGAACTCGGGCGGCCTTATCCTCATTTTGACGGCCCAATCGACTAGGAACGTGTTCAGAATACACAGCGACTATTAGATGTGTTTCATGATAGCCGTCATACCCACTATCACATCTAACATACGCTTTAGTGCATTCTAGGTCTTTACTCAACACAATTGTTAATTATCATACACATAA
>KV020397.1:0-10711 GCA_001598015.1 Dorcoceras hygrometricum | reverse complement strand
TATATTTTATTTTTATAGAATTAGAATTAGAAGAGTTCTTTCAACATATTTTGATTAATTTTTTTTATGAGTGAAAACGAATGGTCCGAGGAATTTGTCTCGCTTACAATTATTTTGCAGGAAAATTTTATTTTTGTTCGGACTTATACAATTTACAAATGGATTTTTTCCATAAAAATAATTATTTTCACAAATGGAATTTTTTACAGAATTAGTGCATCACAACTTCCATGTGTAATATGTATCTTGATGTAGCCAAATTATCTCAGCCGACGAGCTAACACTCCCACGTCGGGAGCTCGGGAGCGTCGGGCACTGGTAGGCGGAAGATGCTTCTTCTGGACGTCTGCAACCACAAAATCACAGGTCAGAGGGCGTCTGAAGTGTGTCCGGCGAAGCCCCTCCGATGCTTAAGTCAGGCAGTGCGCAGGAGAGAAAACGAGAGCAAATATGTGTTGTGAGAGCAAGTGAGTGCAAGAATGAGTGTGTGGGATGAAGGAACATACCTGATATTTATAGAGGGGCTAGGCGGTGGAAAGGAGAATATCTAGCAACGCGAGAAAGTGCCAGTGCGGAACTGGGCTTAAGTGCTCAGGTGGGGTTCCCACCCAAGGAGGTGCCAGTGCGAAATTGGGCTTAAAGTGTCGAGCTGGTCGGGCTTATGTGTTTGCGTAGAAGAGCTACACGAGAAAGTGCCAGTACGGAACTAGGCTTTAAGTGCTCAGGTGGGGTTGCCACCCGAGGGGTGCCAGTGTGGAACTGGGCTTTAGGTGCTGAGCTGGTCGGACTTATGTCTTTGCGTAGAAGAGCAACGCGAGAAAGTGCCAGTGCGGAACTGGGCTTAAGTGCTCAGGTGGGGTTCCCACCCAAGGAGGTGCCAGTGCGAAATTGGGCTTAAAGTGTCGAGCTGGTCGGGCTTATGTGTTTGCGTAGAAGAGCTACACGAGAAAGTGCCAGTACGGAACTAGGCTTTAAGTGCTCAGGTGGGGTTGCCACCCGAGGGGTGCCAGTGTGGAACTGGGCTTTAGGTGCTGAGCTGGTCGGACTTATGTCTTTGCGTAGAAGAGCAACGCGAGAAAGTGCCAGTGCGGAACTGGGCTTAAGTGCTCAGGTGGGGTTCCCACCCAAGGAGGTGCCAGTGCGAAATTGGGCTTAAAGTGTCGAGCTGGTCGGGCTTATGTGTTTGCGTAGAAGAGCTACACGAGAAAGTGCCAGTACGGAACTAGGCTTTAAGTGCTCAGGTGGGGTTGCCACCCGAGGGGTGCCAGTGTGGAACTGGGCTTTAGGTGCTGAGCTGGTCGGACTTATGTCTTTGCGTAGAAGAGCAACGCGAGAAAGTGCCAGTGCGGAACTGGGCTTAAGTGCTCAGGTGGGGTTCCCACCCAAGGAGGTGCCAGTGCGAAATTGGGCTTAAAGTGTCGAGCTGGTCGGGCTTATGTGTTTGCGTAGAAGAGCTACACGAGAAAGTGCCAGTACGGAACTAGGCTTTAAGTGCTCAGGTGGGGTTGCCACCCGAGGGGTGCCAGTGTGGAACTGGGCTTTAGGTGCTGAGCTGGTCGGACTTATGTCTTTGCGTAGAAGAGCAACGCGAGAAAGTGCCAGTGCGGAACTGGGCTTAAGTGCTCAGGTGGGGTTCCCACCCAAGGAGGTGCCAGTGCGAAATTGGGCTTAAAGTGTCGAGCTGGTCGGGCTTATGTGTTTGCGTAGAAGAGCTACACGAGAAAGTGCCAGTACGGAACTAGGCTTTAAGTGCTCAGGTGGGGTTGCCACCCGAGGGGTGCCAGTGTGGAACTGGGCTTTAGGTGCTGAGCTGGTCGGACTTATGTCTTTGCGTAGAAGAGCAACGCGAGAAAGTGCCAGTGCGGAACTGGGCTTAAGTGCTCAGGTGGGGTTCCCACCCAAGGAGGTGCCAGTGCGAAATTGGGCTTAAAGTGTCGAGCTGGTCGGGCTTATGTGTTTGCGTAGAAGAGCTACACGAGAAAGTGCCAGTACGGAACTAGGCTTTAAGTGCTCAGGTGGGGTTGCCACCCGAGGGGTGCCAGTGTGGAACTGGGCTTTAGGTGCTGAGCTGGTCGGACTTATGTCTTTGCGTAGAAGAGCAACGCGAGAAAGTGCCAGTGCGGAACTGGGCTTAAGTGCTCAGGTGGGGTTCCCACCCAAGGAGGTGCCAGTGCGAAATTGGGCTTAAAGTGTCGAGCTGGTCGGGCTTATGTGTTTGCGTAGAAGAGCTACACGAGAAAGTGCCAGTACGGAACTAGGCTTTAAGTGCTCAGGTGGGGTTGCCACCCGAGGGGTGCCAGTGTGGAACTGGGCTTTAGGTGCTGAGCTGGTCGGACTTATGTCTTTGCGTAGAAGAGCAACGCGAGAAAGTGCCAGTGCGGAACTGGGCTTAAGTGCTCAGGTGGGGTTCCCACCCAAGGAGGTGCCAGTGCGAAATTGGGCTTAAAGTGTCGAGCTGGTCGGGCTTATGTGTTTGCGTAGAAGAGCTACACGAGAAAGTGCCAGTACGGAACTAGGCTTTAAGTGCTCAGGTGGGGTTGCCACCCGAGGGGTGCCAGTGTGGAACTGGGCTTTAGGTGCTGAGCTGGTCGGACTTATGTCTTTGCGTAGAAGAGCAACGCGAGAAAGTGCCAGTGCGGAACTGGGCTTAAGTGCTCAGGTGGGGTTCCCACCCAAGGAGGTGCCAGTGCGAAATTGGGCTTAAAGTGTCGAGCTGGTCGGGCTTATGTGTTTGCGTAGAAGAGCTACACGAGAAAGTGCCAGTACGGAACTAGGCTTTAAGTGCTCAGGTGGGGTTGCCACCCGAGGGGTGCCAGTGTGGAACTGGGCTTTAGGTGCTGAGCTGGTCGGACTTATGTCTTTGCGTAGAAGAGCAACGCGAGAAAGTGCCAGTGCGGAACTGGGCTTAAGTGCTCAGGTGGGGTTCCCACCCAAGGAGGTGCCAGTGCGAAATTGGGCTTAAAGTGTCGAGCTGGTCGGGCTTATGTGTTTGCGTAGAAGAGCTACACGAGAAAGTGCCAGTACGGAACTAGGCTTTAAGTGCTCAGGTGGGGTTGCCACCCGAGGGGTGCCAGTGTGGAACTGGGCTTTAGGTGCTGAGCTGGTCGGACTTATGTCTTTGCGTAGAAGAGCAACGCGAGAAAGTGCCAGTGCGGAACTGGGCTTAAGTGCTCAGGTGGGGTTCCCACCCAAGGAGGTGCCAGTGCGAAATTGGGCTTAAAGTGTCGAGCTGGTCGGGCTTATGTGTTTGCGTAGAAGAGCTACACGAGAAAGTGCCAGTACGGAACTAGGCTTTAAGTGCTCAGGTGGGGTTGCCACCCGAGGGGTGCCAGTGTGGAACTGGGCTTTAGGTGCTGAGCTGGTCGGACTTATGTCTTTGCGTAGAAGAGCAACGCGAGAAAGTGCCAGTGCGGAACTGGGCTTAAGTGCTCAGGTGGGGTTCCCACCCAAGGAGGTGCCAGTGCGAAATTGGGCTTAAAGTGTCGAGCTGGTCGGGCTTATGTGTTTGCGTAGAAGAGCTACACGAGAAAGTGCCAGTACGGAACTAGGCTTTAAGTGCTCAGGTGGGGTTGCCACCCGAGGGGTGCCAGTGTGGAACTGGGCTTTAGGTGCTGAGCTGGTCGGACTTATGTCTTTGCGTAGAAGAGCAACGCGAGAAAGTGCCAGTGCGGAACTGGGCTTAAGTGCTCAGGTGGGGTTCCCACCCAAGGAGGTGCCAGTGCGAAATTGGGCTTAAAGTGTCGAGCTGGTCGGGCTTATGTGTTTGCGTAGAAGAGCTACACGAGAAAGTGCCAGTACGGAACTAGGCTTTAAGTGCTCAGGTGGGGTTGCCACCCGAGGGGTGCCAGTGTGGAACTGGGCTTTAGGTGCTGAGCTGGTCGGACTTATGTCTTTGCGTAGAAGAGCAACGCGAGAAAGTGCCAGTGCGGAACTGGGCTTAAGTGCTCAGGTGGGGTTCCCACCCAAGGAGGTGCCAGTGCGAAATTGGGCTTAAAGTGTCGAGCTGGTCGGGCTTATGTGTTTGCGTAGAAGAGCTACACGAGAAAGTGCCAGTACGGAACTAGGCTTTAAGTGCTCAGGTGGGGTTGCCACCCGAGGGGTGCCAGTGTGGAACTGGGCTTTAGGTGCTGAGCTGGTCGGACTTATGTCTTTGCGTAGAAGAGCAACGCGAGAAAGTGCCAGTGCGGAACTGGGCTTAAGTGCTCAGGTGGGGTTCCCACCCAAGGAGGTGCCAGTGCGAAATTGGGCTTAAAGTGTCGAGCTGGTCGGGCTTATGTGTTTGCGTAGAAGAGCTACACGAGAAAGTGCCAGTACGGAACTAGGCTTTAAGTGCTCAGGTGGGGTTGCCACCCGAGGGGTGCCAGTGTGGAACTGGGCTTTAGGTGCTGAGCTGGTCGGACTTATGTCTTTGCGTAGAAGAGCAACGCGAGAAAGTGCCAGTGCGGAACTGGGCTTAAGTGCTCAGGTGGGGTTCCCACCCAAGGAGGTGCCAGTGCGAAATTGGGCTTAAAGTGTCGAGCTGGTCGGGCTTATGTGTTTGCGTAGAAGAGCTACACGAGAAAGTGCCAGTACGGAACTAGGCTTTAAGTGCTCAGGTGGGGTTGCCACCCGAGGTGTTTGATAGTAAAGACCATGGGTTGAGAAAAATAGCTTTTATTCCATAAAGTAGTCGTTACAAGCGATGGCCGAGCAAGTTCTCGTCGTATTACAAAATTATAAAGAAGCATAATCTAGGCGTAGTACTTCCGAAGGTGAATAACATTCCAAGGATGATCTCTTCCCATGTGCGTCCTCCAGATAATAAGCGGCAACTCCAGCTCTCCCGACCACTTTGTATGGCCCTTCGTACTCGGGATCCAACTTTCCTCTATCTCCCTGATACTGTATCCTTCTCCAGACAAGATCTTTCAGTTCATATTTTCAAGGCCGAACTCTCTTGTTATAAGCCTGCTCCATTCTCCTCTGATAGGTTGATAGGCGTATAGCGGCCCGAACTCTTCTTTCCTCAAGATGATCCAACTCGAGGCCTCGTATCTCCCCATTATCCTTCACATATTCCATGACCCGAAGACTATCCTGGCCGATCTCAGCTGACCGAAGTGCTTCTGTACCATATACCATGCAATAAGGCGTTTTGCCAGTAGCTGCTCGGGTGGTCGTCCGATAAGCCCAGAGCACACTTGGTAGTTCATCCACCCATCTTTCTCTAGCATAATCCAACCGTGCTTTGAGGGCTTGTACGATGGTTCGATTAGTAACTTCTACCTGCCCGTTGCTCTGAGGATAGGCTACCGAGATGAAGACTTGCTCGATCTTCAACTCTTGACACCAAGCCCGAACCTTCGCTCCACAAAACTGTCTCCCTTTGTCAGAGATAAGTCTCCGAGGTATTCCAAAACGGCAGACGATATTCTTCCAGAAAAATTTAATACCTCGACCTCGGATATCTTTGCTAAAGGTTCTGCTTCCACCCACTTGGAGAAATAATCAACTGCAACCAATAAGAACTTCCTCTATCCTCCAGTCGGTGGGAAATGTCTCACGATATCCATGCCCCACTGATCAAATGGGCATGAGAAGATGATGGTCTTCAAGGGCTTGGTCGGCTGCTTTTGTAGGCATGTTTCTGGCAGCCTTGGCAAGATCGGACAAGAGTAGCAGAGTCCTGCTGCATAGTGGGTCAGAAGAAACCAGCGAGTAGAGCTTTCCGAGCCAGAGCTATTGTGCCGAGGTGATTTTCGCAACACCCTTCGTGAATTTATTTTAACACATACCTAGCCTCGTCGGGACCCAAGCACTTCAGTAGTGGCCTTGAGAAAGACCTCTTATATAGTTGATCATCCAATATAACAAAGCGCAGTGCTCGGCGTTTAATTTCTCGAGCGCGTCAAGGGTCATCGGGCACAACCCTCCATAGAATGTATTCCAAGATATCATGTCGTCAGTCTGAAGTAGGAACTCCCCCATGATCCTGCCCGACTTGACATACTTATGACAATAGTTCCTTCCCATGTATCTATTTTCTAGAGGATGGGGTAAGAGAGCTGGTCACCCTCGCGAGTTTATCCGTCTTCTCAACATTTTCCCGAGGTATCTGCTCCAAGACGACCTCAGAAAATGTCTCTATTAACTTGTTCAGCGCCTCCGCATTTTTCACCATTTTGTCATTTTTTATGTCGAACTTCCCATTGCTCTACTGAATAACCAACTGGGAATCAGAATAAAGCACTACCTGAGCAATCCTCATGTTTTTTGCTGCTCGGAGCCCAATGAGCAAGGTCTCATACTCCGCTTCATTGTTGGAGGCCTTGAAGTCGAGAGTTATTTCATACTTGTTTCTTCCCCCCAGGGGGACACCAGGACTATCCCGACGTCGTTTTCCGATGAGCACGAAGACCCATCCACATAAACTTTCCATATCTCCTCTTGCTCGAGGTGCACTGTTTCTGCCAAGAAATCTGCCAATGCTTGTGCTTTGATTGCTTCCCGAGGCTTAAACTGTATATAGTACTCACTGAGCTCGGTAACCAACTTGACAAGCCTCCCCGAAGCGTCAGGATGAGAAACAATCTGTCCCAGAGCACTGTTAGTGACGACAATGATCGTGTGAGATAGGAAATATGGCATGAGGCGCCGAGCTGTGATAACCAAGGCCAAGGCCAACTTCTCTTGTGTAGTGTAATTCAGTTCAACCCCTTTGAGAGCGTGGCTCACTAAATATACTGGCTGATGCATTTGTCCTTCCCGAACAAGAACTGAGCTGGCTGTTTGTAGGATGATAGCTAGATATACAAACAATGGTTCCCCGAGCTCTGGCTCGTTAAGAATAGGTAACCCCTTCAGATATTCTTTCAACTGCTGAAAAGCCTTCTCGCTGTGCTCATTCCACTCAAAATGCTTGGGCTTACGGAGTATCTTGAAGAAAGGTAGACTCCGATCGGCCGATCTGGAGATAAATCGGGACAGGGCAGCAATCCTCCCTGTCAACCTCTGTACTCTTGAATATTCCAAGGAGGACACATCGAAGCAAGAGCTCGTACCTTCTCTAGGTTAGCCTCAATTCCCCGACGAGTGACCATATAACCCAAGAATTTTCCTGTCCGAGCTCCAAATAAGCACTTGCCAGGGTTTAGCTTGATTTGATAGTCCCGAAGAGTACGGAAGGTCTCCTCCACATCAGATATAAAGTTCTACTCTTCCCGAGATTTCACTAATATGTCGTCGACGTATACTTCGACGTTCTCTCGATCTGCTCTCTGAAAAGCATCCAAGAAACTGAGCAACTCGTGACCCAAGGTGGAATCGACGAGCTGATCGATTCTCGGGAGGGGATAACAATCCTTGGGGCAGGCCTTGTTCAGATCCAGGAAGTCGACGCACATCCTCCACTTTCCTGTTGCTTTAGGTACCAGTACAATATTAGATAACCAAGTGGGAAAGTGTACCTCTCTGATATGCCCGGCCTGCAACAGGTCCTCGACTTGGCTTCTGATCACCGCATCCTTCTCGGGCCCGAAGTGCCTCCTCTTCTGTATGACTGGTCGGGAACCCGAGGAGACATTCAAACGATGCTCCATCACTTCGCGCTTGACCCCCTTCAGATCAGACGGGGACCAGGAGAAAACATCCTTATTCTTCTCCAAGCACTGAATCAGCTGCACCCGCACATACTCCGGGAGAGTTTTAGCAATTTTCACAATCCCCGCCGGAGGAACGAGGACCACCTCCTCTTCCTCATCCTCCGCAGTCAACTGGAAATCCTCTCCAACCAAGTTTACACCTCTGTCTTCAAAAGCCCTAGGATGGTCTTGAGCTCGGGACTTAGCCACCTTCTGCTCAACTCTCACCTATTCGACATAACACTTCCTCGCCATCTTACGATCCCCGAGGACTTCCCCTACTAAATCTCCCACCGGGAACTTGATCTTCTGATGTAAGGCCGAGGCCACAGCCAAGAATGCGGCCATGACTGGCCTCCCCAATATGACATTATAGGAAGATGGTGCATCTACCATAGTAAACTCGACGACCTTAGTCTTTCTATGCTCACCCGATCCAAGTGAGAGAGGCAACTGAACAACTCCCACCGGCTGCAGAGAATGACCTATGAACCCGAACAGAGGCGTATTCACAGGCTCCATATGATATTTCCCGAGGTCCATCTGATCCACTGCGTTCTTGAAGAATACATTAAACCGAGCTCCCCGAATCCACAAAGATGCTGGCCACTTCATAGTTTGCAATCATTGTCCGAATAACCAGGGCATCATTGTGTGCTTCAACATCCATGGGTAAGTCCTCGGCACCGAATGAGATGATAGGTCCCAAGCGTCTCCTCTCAACCTCCATAGCTTCCATCCGACGACACCGCGCCTTCCTCGTCCGATTGGAGTTTCCATCAGTAGGTCCTCCTGAAATCATGTTGATAACTCCCCGAGGCTGAGGTGATCTTTGCTCTCCTCGGGAAGGGTTCTGATACTATCCCCGAGGTGTTCTCTCCCGACCAGAGGCCCTATTACTGTGTTGCCCACTATCTTCCCTTCGAGGCATCTTCTCCCATCGTCGCGGCTTATCCCCCACTAGCACCGCTCGCACGTCGGGATTACTCTGGATGATTCGCTCCAAATCTTGATCGAGGAGCCGACACTCCACCGTGGTGTGACCATAATCCCTGTGAAAGTCACATAACTTGTCTGACCTGGAATTTCTTGGAGCCCCGTCACTCCCCCGAGGTCGCTGTACTACCTTTCGCTCATCACAAATCTCTAGAGCCCGAACCTTGCTCACCTTCAAGGGTGTTCGAACAGTGAATTCTCCCAACAACAAAGGAGGTTCGGGCCTAAATGGCCTTGGCTGGGGTCTCTCTGCCCGAGCATCCCGATGTGGTAATCTCTGCTCACTCCTTCTAGAGGACTGTATCTCCTCCACATTAACATACTTCTCAACTTTAGTAAGGAGCTCGTCAAACGTCTTCGGGGGTTTTTTGACCAAGGACTTGAAGAAATCACCCCCTTGCAACCCCTGGGTGAAAGCCCCGGTCAGTAGATCCGGTGTAGCGGACGACACCTAAATGATAATTCTATTAAAACGCTGGAAATATTCCCAAAGACTCCCCTGCTTTTTCTGCTTCACCGTAAACAGATTCAGCGTAGTTATCGGCTGCTTCTTGCTACTAGCAAAGTGATGAAGGAAGGCCTGACTAAATCCTGGAAGCTCTTGATACTCCCTGTTGACAGAAGATTGAACCACTGCTGTGCAGATCGGACCAGAGTAGTGAGAAAGACTCTGCACTTGATAGGATCAACAAACTGGTGAAGGAGTGCGGCGTTCTCAAACCGTGATAAATGCTCCTCGGGATCTCCCATCCCGTCGTACTCCCCTAAATTTGGAAACTTGGAGTGCTGAGGTAACTCGGTAGACAGGACCTCAGCAGAGAAGGGCACCTCTCGAGCAGGTGGGGGAGGAGGTGCCGAGCTTCTTTCCTCCCTCAATCGCTCAATTTCCTTGCGAAGCTTCCTGATCTCCTCGGATTGCTGATCAGGTGGCGTGTGTGACTCAGGTATGTTCGCCAATATCTGGGCTACAGTAGTTTATACCAGTTCGGCTATCTGGGCGGCAGTGAGATTGTGGTTTTTCCACCCCTGAGACATACTCTCTGTGCGGCTAGTTTCTCAAGTACCCTGAGCTCTAGTACTCTTAGGTGGCATCTTGTCTTCCTTCTTCTATGTTTCCCACAGAGGCGCCAATTGATGTAGCCAAATTATCTCAACCGACGAGCTACCACCACCACGTCGGGAGCTATGGAGCGTCGGGCACTGGTAGGCGGAAGATGCTTCTTCTGGACGTCTGAAACCACAAAATCACAGGTCAGAGGGCGTCGGAAGTGTGTCCGGTGAAACCCCTCCGATACTTAAGTCAGGCAGTGCGCAGAAGAGAAAACGAGAGCAAATATGTGCTGTGAGAGCAAGTGAGTGCAAGAATGAGTGTGTGTGGGATGAAGGAACATACCTGGTATTTATAGAGGGGCTAGGCGGTGGAAAAGAGAATATCTCGACGAATATTCTCCGTGATCATCGGATCCTCTAGCTAAATAAGGAAAGGTGTATCGACCCAGGATTCTTCAAATAAGGAAAGACGTATCCGGGCGGGATTTATTTGCAAAAGGAAAGACGTACCCAAACTGGACTCTTCACCACGTCGAGATACTGTTCTCGGGAAATACTCCCGAACTGGTAATTAGGCCTCGGGCAAATCCCGATCTCGGGGAACGTCCTCGGAGGATTTACCGATCTTAGTAGCGTAGGTCGGGCTTGGAGCGTGCTGCTCGGTCCTCAAATCCCGAGGTGGTTATGGGGGGCATCATATCTTTTTCCTTTTATAAAATGTTATTCCAAATAAATCTTTTTCTGAATCTTTATCCGAAATTTTAAAAATATTATACTTTTAGAAAGTAAAACAGATTTATATTTCTGTATTAAATATGTCTCCGATTTGAATATTCTTAGAGATTTTAGTTTCGTCTGTGCTGTGCTGAGATCCCGATGTTGTTCTTGCTCAAACACGTACAATGACTAGACCATTTCATCCACAGAGGTCAAAGACAATTCAAGCAAAGTATTAGAAGCATGATCAACTGGAAGTTCAGCAATAGTTACCTCTGGTATAGGCTGACCACCTTAATTGGCTAAGGGGGAGTAAAATTGTTGTGGAA
>KV020396.1:0-12920 GCA_001598015.1 Dorcoceras hygrometricum | reverse complement strand
CCTGCAAAAACCAGTTGGTCGTGGTTAGCGTACAGTACGGTCCTTTCTACACATATATCCCGATCAGATCAACGACCATTGGTAAATCGAGAGTCGCTAGAGATCCGATAGCTATGCATACATCTTGGAGATCGAATAGTGACATCACGAGTGTAACTAGGTAAACCCATTTACCTAAAACACATCCAGTACTCTGGCCAGAGATTTATACACTATTGTCCCCTCAGATAGCATAGGATATCCACGCATGAGAGCGAGCGGTGAATCCTCGACAACGAAGCATCGACTCCTACATGCATCGAGACCTCACCCAATCCCGCCGCCCAATGACTCCAAGTGAGTCGGCAAACGGGTCAAAGTAGGCGCCTATCATGTAGAGTCTCAATGGAGTTTCGAGTAGTGAGGACTAATCAATACAACCAAGACCTCGGACTTATCCATTCGACAAATGGTAACCATTTGGAAAGTTCGAACGAGGGTAGTTCGATAGATCACCAGGTCACTATCCATCTGCATGCCCAGAACATCACAATGTTCCCTACCAATGAAACATGGTACTTCGCATCGCAGATGCTAGTCTTAAGCTCGGGCGGCCTTATCCTCATTTTGACGGCCCAATCGACTAGGAACGAATTCAGAATGCACAGTGACTATTAGATGTGTTTCATGATAGCCATCATATTCACTATCACATCTAACATACACTATGGTGCATTCTAGGTCTTTATCCAACGCAATTGTTAACATTATATAACATAATGAAAATAAAGAATGCCATAAATAAATGCGTATTTCATAAATAAAGATTGTCATATAAGTCTATAAAACCCACACGCCACAAGTTGGCTAGTTGGGCATCTACTCTAACACATGTATATTTAGCCACAGTCACTCAAAAATTCAACTTAAACCGTGACTCAATTGGTCACATATCGAACAATTGTGACCAAGCAAATCGTGCTACATATTAAAGTAAATCCAGTACAGGTCATAAGATATCGGGTACATATTGAAGTAAATCAAGTACACTATATAAGATATTGGGTACACACTGAAGTAAATCCAGTACAAGCTATAAGATATTTGGTATATTTAGCCACGGTCACTCAAAAATTAAACTTAAAGCGTGACTCAATTGGTCACATATCGAACAATGCTGAAATATAATCCAGTACAGGTCATAATATATCGGGTACATATTGAAGTAAATGCAGTACAATATATAAGATATTGGGTATACATTGAAGTACATCCAGTACAAGATATAAAATATTTGGTACACATTAAAGTAAATCCAGTACAGGCTCTAAGATATCGGGTACATGTTTAAATAAATACAGTATAATATATAAGATATTGGGTAACATTGAAGTAAATCCAGTACAAGATATAAGATATTTGGTACACATTTATGTAAATCCATTACAGGTCATAAGATATCGGATACATAATAAAGTAAATCCAGTACAAAATATAAGATATTAGTTACATATGTATATTTATCAACGGTCACTCAATTGATCATAGAAAAAGCTTGTAGGATCACTAATTTGTCACATAATAAGAGTAATAACGAGAAGTTAGGTATAATGACATACCTAGTTAGTTAATAGAGGAAACAATTGGACACACATATACAAACAAGAGGATGTACATAGTATGTTTAGAATATATATCTTCTTACAAAGTAGATACCAAAATTTAAAAGCATACAATAATGTATTTAGTTGCTATTCCCAATATCTTATATAGTGTACTTGATTTACTTTAATATGTAAAAAATTGAACTAATTAAATAATATTTATTAAATAACTAACAAATATATTGTAATGGAGCAAAATACCGAAAGAAATAATAAGAGAATGAGAGGACAAGTTGCCAGGGTTATTTGCCATCGAATTATTGAAGGATATAACAAAAGTTTGTGTAGTTATTAAAATTATTAGGATAGGTTCTAAAAACTGGGTCATGCAAAGTTTCAAAAACCTGAGGGAATGTTTATAAAAAAATAATAAACAATAATTTTGGAGCAGTAATTTAAATTATATTTAATATATAAAGGCTTGCAAAATCGAATTCGGTAGTATTTTCAAAAATAAAAAAGTTGATAGTGTTTGATAAATAAATTATATATCATAATCGCTAGTCTATCATCACTTTTGTCAGATATGTATTGAAAAAAGATTATGTAAGATATCAGGAATTGTTTGAATAGTATTCTACCTATTAAAAAAATATTAATTTTATATCCAAATTATCATTTTCCACTACAAGTTAATAATTTTTTGTTAATTATGTTATGAAAAATTCGATTTACTATACATATGATTAGATTTTAAAATATTAATTAATCATTGTGTGGATTTGTACAATGATGCCAGAGACAATTACATGGGAGACCAATACAAATTAACGAAAATCAGAAATTGCAAGTTCGCATTATTTAGATTGTTTGAAAATCTGTTTGGCATCCAAAACAAAAAAGTGAGTTCAAATATCAGTTTCCTATTATTCATTTATTTTTATTTATCTTATGGGGCCAAAAATAATTGTGATTTGTTAAGTGCGCAAATCATATGACGGGCCATGTATTACGTGGCGCCACCCCATGCGCCGTAATGCCTACAAACCCCGTTTTATTAGTAAATTTATGCGGACCCACGACACGTGAACAACTGCAGCTTACTTCTTGTCTAAAATTAAATTTCGGTGGTATATAAATATACATACATTTTAGTTTTATTACTTACCAACATATTTTTTAAAAATATATATACATTATTAGTGTTATCACCTTTTTCATCTAACTTCTACTACGTACTTATGGGCAAAATGAAATCTATATTATATTGTGAACAATTCAAGGAAAAAAATGATATTAAAATTGACTACTTTAACTATATTGAAGATGGAAAAAGTCGAAATAAATAATGAAGAAAACATTATAAATATCGTAATAAGTGGCTGTAATGAATAAACAAAAAGAGAAATAGAAAGGGGAAGTATTTGGGAAAGAAGAAGTATTATGCAGACATTTATTAAGAAGAAAGGTAAGCTTGTAGTGTGGTCCCTCGGACAAAAATTAATAATTCTATGGTTTTGTTTGGTACGCGTGATAAGTGGAAACTAAATCCCAGTTTGTCTCATTTTCAACACAACTGATATAATACCTTCGGCCCGTGACAACTACCAATTACAGCGTTCGTACATGTGATTTGTTATCCCTTCAAAGGAGGAGGTATAATTAGTCCAGCTTCTACTTTTGTGAAGGAAATGCAGATAACTTTACTATTTTACGCTTAGCCCTAACAAACCCTTTAAAACGTATCAGGTATGTTGAGAGCGCAAGCTGAGCTTTGCGCGTAAGCTGTTGAGGGCGCGAGCTGAGCTTTGCGCGTAAGCTGTTGAGTGCACGAGATGAGCTGTGCGCGAGCTGCTGTTGTGTGAGAGAGTTGTTTATTGCGCGAGTTGAGCTGTGCCCGATAGCTGTTTATTGCACGAGCTGAGCTTTGTCTGATAGATTTTTACTCCACGATCTGATGCTGTGTGCGAGAGCTGTTTAGTGCGAGAGATGTAGAATGCGCGAGATGAGCTGTGCCCGATAGCTGTTTAGTGTGCGAGATGAGTTGAAATGCGACCTCTAAAATGATCTTTGCTTTGAGTTGAACTGCAACTTCTAAACTGATCTGCTTGCTCTGAGCTGAACTACGACGTTCTAAGTTGATCTGCTTGCTCTAAGCTGAATTGCAATGCTGTAAACTGTTCTGCTTTCTCTGAGCTGAATACGACGTTGTAAACTGTTAGACATGCTCTGAGCTGAATTACGATGCTGTAAACTATTCTACTTTCTCTGAGCTGTATGCGATGTTGTAAACTATTAGACATGCTCTGAGCTGTTCTGCGTCGTTTTGAGATGATCTACTTGCTCTAAGCTCAATTGCGACGTCCTGAACTGATCGACACGCTCTAAGCTGATCTTCGCTGCACTTGATATGTTTTCTTCTCTAAACTAATATGCTCTATGCGAAACTCTAATCTGTTCTGTTCTGCTCTACATCATACTGTCTGAGCGTGATCTATCGCGAGCGTGATCTGTCGATAACGTGATCTGTCGCGAACGTGATCTGTGCTAGCGTTATCTCTTGCGAGCGTGATCTGAGTGAGTGTGATCTGTCACGAACATGATCTGTTGCGAGCCTGATCTTACTGAGCGTAATCTGTCGTGAACTGATCTGTTGCGAGCGTGATCATGTGATCTGTCGCGAACTTGATCTGTTGTGTACGTGATCTGTCGCGAAAGTGCTCTGCTGCGAACGTGATCTGTCGCGAAAGTGATATGTTGTGAATGTGATCTGCCTCTTTCTTAGTTTCATACCCTTTGTAACACTCTCCAGGAGAACCATATACTTGTTTGCTTGCTTCAGGCCATTTATCATATATGGAAAAGTAAATAGTCCCATGGAAATCAAATATGTGTTACACTTGCGGAACCGCCTCACAGTTGCTAGACCTAGAGAAGGGAAGAGAAATTTGGGGAGAAAATAGACGGACGTGCCCTGTGAATTGGATGGGAATGAGAGAGAGGTAGTACAGGGTTATTTTTGTCAAAAACATTTATACCACAATTTAATCATCTCATATAAAAACGAACCAAACAAAACACTTATAAATCTGTGATACAAAATATCCTTTAAATATTTATAAATTATCATTCAAAGTCAATATTCATTAATAATCGCATCCTACATACCAAGCTGACTCTATATGTATGGCACATAACATATACGAATATATATGTGGGTATATATTTGTATAGTCCGTATTTTTTTATTTAATTCTGTTTATTCATAAAAAAGTATAAACATCAATAAACAAATTTAACTAGTTGGTTTCGATCCATTAGACCAAAGGATATTTCATCAAAACAGTTGAATGATTTATTATTCATATGAATAGTTGGTAGCTATTCACTTATGGGTCAGTTCATATGAATAATAACCCTTAAACTTATCGAGGGTCGTTATTTATTGAGTATATTTTTAAAGTACTGGTTGTTTCATTGTTACTCCATTTGTCTTTATTATATTGGGATCTTTTATTACATAGATGAGAAAAATAGTAAGAAAAATATATTATATACAAGGTTATTAATTAATTTATCTCTAATTAATGAAAGCTTTTCAAACCTAGCTGATATAGATGTTATATTATTAAAAATAACGCAAATTTTTTTTATGTTGTTTGAATTACTTTATGTAGAAATAGAAATGCGTATATTTAGTTAAATGAATATATATCAAACGTTGTTAAACTAAGTCAATATATGATATATCTTCTTTTTGTAATAAAAAATTTCATTTGAAATTAAAGTAGAACATCCTAGCCTAAGAGGTAAAAGATTTCTCATGAAGATAAAACATATCTTTGGCACCAAAGGTTAGGACATATTTTCTTAGATAGATTGAACAGACTTGAAATTGATGGTCCTTTAGAGGAGTTAAAATCAGTACATTTTGAATTCTATGAACATTATATTATGGGGAAGCAAGCAAGAGTAATTTCAATAAGTCAGAACACAAGAACAAAGACTCACTATACTCGGATGTATGGGTGTCCTCACAGACTTTGACTCATGGTGGTTCTCGTTACTTCATGACCTTCATCGAAAATTAAGACAATCAAACATTTATCATTAGGTCAAAATTATAGCTGTTAGTCAAGGTGAAACTTTATTTCCTTATACATGTGACAACGAAAATGGAATGTATTGTATATGTCAAGGTTGGGTTATTAGGCCCATGAGTTCGGGGATATTCGTGTCTAACTGTTTGTGTTATCTTATATCCCTTAGAGATCAGTAATATCATTCAGCTACCGTCGGTTCTACCCCAACAGAGATAGTATGATCCATTAAAATATTCATTTTTTATGGTCCACCTAGCAATCAAATCAAGCGATACAATGTCAGCAACTTGACGCATAAGAGCTTCCTAGAAGGTTCAAAAACTTTATATTGTTAATTTTCTTGACTAACTCATTTCGTGTACATTTTAAATGCTACCCTTGAGATGCTTCCTTAAGAGAAATATTTATTGGTGTATATTTATCCATATATATAAAGTCCACTGTTCAGTTTATCGATATGTGGAAAAATGTTAACCACCGTTAAGGTGACGTTCTAATAATAACCTGAAATTTCTAATGTAAATATCAAACTCTTTCGTGATCTATAAAACAGCCATGTCTAAATAATGTGCTCATAACTTACTGTAAAACATGGAAAGAAAATAGCTAAATTCTAAACAAGTTGGCAAAGTCAGCTTTGGTAGTAGAGCATCCGTGCTTTGTGGAATGCATAGTTTTCAAGCATGAGTTCAGGCGCACATGCGCATGGCACATATGCAAGCAAACAAAGACACGCATTTAATATATAAAATAATAAAAACAATGTAATGTTCCTGAGGACCACTCCTTGTTCTTAAAAGAAGTAGATTTGAAATAGAATAAGACAACTTGTATTCTAAGATATGGGTATTTGGTATCTTCCTAGAAATAAAAGATGATATTTTTCTTGCAAAATAATTACAAGTTTTTCTTAAAAAAAAAGAGAAAAAATACAAGATAATTGAACCAAAATGTTGCATCACGCCATCACCTCAAATCTCGTATCATAATGATCAGAATTTTCTTAAATTTTTAGTTTCTTAATAATGAGTATTTAATGGTGAATTTACATGTTTTGTTTTCATTTACAATTAATACAATGAGACCCAGTCAAGGCTTCTTGGCTTCTTGCCATTATTGGAGCATGAAAATGAACAGAAAGAAATACGAAATTAGAAATTAGACCAAAACATGAAAGTTGGCAAGCATGAATATAAAGGGCCTACAACTTGAAAAACAATTCCCGAATCCTTAATGAAGGATTTGATGTGTTACTTGTGTGCATGTAGTACAAGAGACATATTTTGACACTTCTTCAAATATTTATTTATTTTATTTGTAGAGGGGCCAGTTGATATATGGGAGAAAGAAAAAATAATAATTTAGTGAAAAATATCATTCAGTTAGTCAACATCATTGCTAGGTCATAGATTCAGCATCTTCAAAGGCAAAATATGGATCAAAATGTTCTTTCAGATAAAAACCATGGGAAAAACAAAAAGCATGACGAACTAAAACAAGGAAACAAATCAGACTATATATGTACAACAATATTGTTATAAAAATAAAACCTCCTTTGTTATTTTATGTATGATGATACCAAGACTTTCTTCCGAGGGACTAATACTACTAGCTGTAAATACAATAATTACTGGTACAATTTTGAGAACAATTGGAGAAACGGGATTCGAAAGAATGATGAAGAACCATCAAAATTTCCTCCGAAGTTCACAAATTCTTGCTCGATTCATTGCCCTCCTTTATGCTCATTTCTACCCCTTCGACTGTACTAAAACCGCCTTCCTCGATGGCAATAATAGAAGAAGCCGAATCGAGTCCAGATCCTGCCTGAATCTCTTTAAACATAGCCATGACTTGTATCATTGTGGGCCGTTTCCAAGGTCGATCGTCTAAGCAAGCACATGCCACTTTCAAATGTTGCAACAGCTCGATTTCTAAGCTTGGATCTTCTTTCATTATTTGTGGGTCAAAAACATCGCTTATTCTTGTTCTTGCATGCTGTTTCACCCACCCCACAAGATTGTTGTCGCCAAAATCAGCTGAATCAGTAGGTTGCTTACCGGTAAGCAGCTCCAGTAAAACGACTCCATAGCTATACACGTCCCCTTTTGTCGAACATCTGAAACTTTGGTAGTATTCAGGAGGTACATATCCCGGAGTTCCAGCTAACATGCTAACGCTCAGATGTGTGTCCATGGCATTCATGTGCCTTGCCATCCCAAAATCTGATACTCTAGCCTCCAAGTTTTCATCTATCAAGACATTGCTAGATTTCATATCTCTATGAATTATATGTGGGATGCAGTTGTGGTGAAGAAAAGCCAATCCCCTGGCAGCTCCAATAGCAATTTTTCGCCTCGACGCCCAACTTAGCCTTATCCCGGTTTTCTTCCTGTCGTGCAGAACATCTTCAAGACTTCCATGCTTCATATACTCGTAAACCAAAAGTCGTTCTTCGCCAACCTTGCAATACCCGAGGAGTGGGACAAGGTTCCGATGCTTAACCTTTCCAATTGTCTCCATTTCAGCTGTGAATTCTTTATCACCCTGCCCACTTACATGTATCAACTTCTTTATTGCCACAACATTTCCATCTTTCAACTGAGCTTTGTACACATCACCAAAACCACCACTCCCAATTAGGCAGTCATTATGGAAGCCATTCGTGGCCTCAAGAAGATCCGCGAAAGTCAGTTTCACAAGAGGCTTTTCAAAAGTGGCAATGCTGATGCTCAATGCCTCACGGGCACTAAGCTTCCACACGCTTTGTGCTGTTGCCGAGTTGGAGTGATTCTCCATATAGGCCTCGAGTGCTGCCTCCTTTTTCTTCCTCCTTTTTTTTGTTTCCACAGCTATGATTATCAAACCAAATATGCAGAAGAGTGAGAATAACAACCCCATCGCCACACTGCCTCCAAGGGATGCTTGTCTACGGTGAGATTTTGGATGTTGGCCAGTGTCCGCCCCCAATCCGGACCCACAAGGTGGAAGAGGGTATCCACAAAGCCCTGAATTATTAGCAAATCTATAATCTGGAAATGTGTCGAATGGTGCTGATTCAGGAATCATCCCCGAGAGATTATTATTCGACAAATCAATCTCTCCAAGCAATGCAAGGCTCTCCAATGCCACGGGAATCGTCCCATTCAATCTATTGTAAGACAAATCAAGAATAGCAAGATTCTTTAATCCCTGGAGCTCTTCAGGAATGGGGCCGGAAAGATCATTGTGTCCCAAATTCAGTATAGACAAGTAGTACATTGACCCGAGTTCCTTTGGTATGCTTCCCTCCAATCTGTTGTAAGAAAGGTCGAAAAAAATCATCGAGCCGTTGTTGTTAAATGTTGGCTTAGTGATGCCTCGGTACACTCTGGTAAAGTTACAGGGATGCCTTGTCGAAATTCTGTCCAACTGTTCCTGCCGAATGCCCCCAAACTCAAGCAGATTCCCAGCTCCGTGACACTGCTTGCTTCCGTCGTTCTTTATATAAACATACCGTTTCCCGGTGAGCAATGCCACAGCAATGTTGCCGGATTGCTTGAAGAGAGCAGATGGAATGGTACCATTCAACAAATTTGTATTGAGATCCAACCAAATCAAGCTTCGACAATCCCCCAACTCGGCAGGAATACTACCCGATAACAGATTGTTCCCAAGTTTGAGAATCGCTAGATTAGGCAAAAGTCCTAGAGACGCCGGAATTTCACCGCTCAATCGGTTGTTGGACAAAGAAATCCAATTCAAATTAGTGCAATTGCTAAGAGAATCCGGAACCGACCCTGTCAAGCCATTGAAATCGAGGATCAAGTTCTCCAAACTCCGCAAGTACATAAACTCCTGAGGGATCTCACCTTGCAGTTGATTCAACCATAAGATAACATCCCTCAACTTCGACAACGATCCGAGGCTGGGTGGGATTGCCCCATCCAAATAATTGAAACTAAGATCAAGTGACTCCAACTGTGAACAGTTACTCAGACTCTCAGGCACTGGGCCTGTGAACATGTTATTCTGAAGGTACAGCTCTTTCAAGCTGTTCCTAGGATCTTGGCAAATCCCAGAAGGGATCAAACCAGAAATACTATTGGAGCTCATATCTAATGTTTCCAAACTCACCAAATTTGAAAAGGAATCAGGCAACCCACCAGAAAAATTATTGAAAGATAGAGCCAAAGTCTTCAAATTGCTCAATTTCAAGAGGGTTCCAAACGGTAACTCGCCAGAGAAACTGTTGTTAGAGATATCAAGCAACTCCAAAGAAGAGCAGGTTCCAAGAGTTTCAGGCACGGGATCTATCAAATAATTATAAGACAAATCCAACTCCAAAAGGGTTGTACACAAACCAGATAGATTTTGAGGAATAACACCTTGAAATCCATTTTTTTGGAGGTAAAGATACTGTAGACGCCCACTTGGCAGCATCGGAACATCTCCTGTGAGCTGGTTACTGGTGAGATTGAGGAAACTCAATTTCCCACATGAGAAAAGCGAGTTCCCAACTTCACCGTAGAATTTGTTAGAAGATAAGTCCAGGTGTTGCAGATTGGAGCATTCCCCAAACGTGGGAATACTCGTGGAGAAATTGTTGAGCGAAAGATCCAAATGCAGCAGATTGTTTATGTGTAACTCAGGCAAACTCCCCCCCAACTTATTACCCTTTAAATACAGGCGCTGCAGCTCGGAAAACCCACCCGAAAAAAGCCAAGAGACCACATTCGAACCCGAAATGCTGTTGTAAGAAACATCGAGAACTTGTAAAGACGACAACCCAGAGCCCCGAGCAACTTCTTTCATCGGGGGGCCAATCAAATTCATGGAAAGATTAAGGAAAACCAAACCAGAACAAACCCCAAAGGCAGATATATCTGTAACAGCCCCTGAGACGGAGTTTCCAGCAAGATCTACGGAATTTAACATTCTGCCGCATGAGATTCTTGAAAGGGGAGATACTGGACCGGAGATGGCAGTATTACTTAGCACAAGAGACTCCAAGGCCGGCAAAGAGAGCAAGAAACTCCCAAGTTTCGACAAGTCCGCGTTTAGAGCGTAACCAGAGAGGTCAATAGAGGAAACTCTAAAGTCTTTACAAGAAACACCGGTGAAATTGCAAGGGGGGGAAGTAGGCTGCCAGCTGCGGAGTTGGTCGGGGTCCGGGAGTGAATTCTTGAATGAAATGAGCATCTGGGAGTCTCTGGTGAGGCCATTGTCGGCGGCGTAAGACGGCTGCGGAAATGACAGGGTAGTAGTGTAAAGGAGGAAGAAGAAGAAGAAGCAGATAACACGGTGACAACAGAGGAAGAAAGATTCGGCGGAGTTGTGCAGTTTCATGTTCGAAGATTGAATCTTGATGAGGTATTTTGGGTTTCTGATTAAGAACTGCAGTAGTCTTTGGTTTCTTCCATCACATAGAGCAGGAAGAAGATGATGTGTATGAACAGAAATCGGAGAGATGGTGAAAACGAAAGGAGTCAAAAAGGACTCGGTATTTATATTTTTCTAACTTCTACTTTTATTACTATTTTACTCGGGCTGCAGTGTGAAGGGCTCGTGCAAGCAATCGCATCCGGGGGATTAAATTATATGTAATTCCATGTTGTGGATAATTTATATAATTATTAGAACTACTTCTTTTTAACTCACTAGTCACCTATTGTGTAACATTTAATGCCCTGGCTTATTTTTGTTGAGCATAGTATTTAATTCTATTATATTCTATATTCGGTTACATTATTATTTATTTCATATAAATTAGATTATTGTATGTTTATTTCACTTCAACAAATAATTTTATCTCAAATCAATCAACATTTAATTTTGTATTCAAATTCTATCTTCCATTCTTATTATATATATTAATTCTTATAAAAGTTAAAAATATAAATTTGTTATAAATCATAAAGAAATAGAGAGATGAATAGAGAATGAGTAGAGAGAACGTGAGAATTCATAGAGTCAATACTCAGTTACAATTTTCATTGAATTCAGTGTCCCTATTTATAGGGTTGAATATGAGAATACAAATTTTGTTGATATTATCTTTACACATTTATCTTAATTACAAATCTATCTAGATAAGAATAATCATCTATAAATATATTATTTCATAACACTCCCCCTTAGATGATTATTTGTGCAGCAACCGATTCGTCAAAAATCTTCATTTCCAGAATGGATGCTTGGAAAATTCATCGAGACTCATGTTGTGTAATGCCCCAAAATAATTAAGAAGAGATTTGTAAATAATCGATTTTGATAAAGCTTGATTATGAGTTCGGATTTCTTCTGGAAGTGTTGAGTGATTAAGGAACTGTGTATCGTTGGATTTTGCTAAGTATACCAGACGAAGTAACCGGACGAAGCGATTTGGTAAAATCAGCAGCAGGTTACTGTAGCTCGCGACTGGTTGAATTTTGAAAATCAATACAAGTGTTAGTATTGGTTACAGCTGGGAACAGACGCGCGAATAGAAGAGTCAATGAGAAAGCGCCATGTGTTAGTTACTGTTACGCACGAGGAATCAGCAGCAAGAGTTTCTTACGCATCTGCTGGTTTATGTACCTGCTAGTTTTGATATCTACCTGCTGGTTGATAGTGTATCGGCTGGTTGATGATGACGTAGGTGCGACGTCGTCGTTTTGGTAATAAACGAGAAACCAGTCGAGGTGAAAATGGTTCCAGCTGAAGACATGAATGCGACATCATTTTGACTTATGACTATGAGACTTGATGCGATGTCGTTTAGCAACCAGGCGAGGAATTGGAAATCAGTCGATAGATTGATGTATCTGCTGGTATCCAGTCGAGGGATCAATGCGACACCGTTTTGATTATAAACAGGAGATGTTGCTACGATGTCGTTTCAACTAATGTGCGAAATCAGCCGGTGGAATAAGAGAGCGACCAGCTGCTGGGTTCTTTTAATCAAAGTAATACCAGCTAAGGATATGTTACGACGTCGTTGAGATTAGTTATAACGACATCGTTTTGAGTTTTGAAATGTTGCGACTGGATTTATGTTGCGACTGGATTCCTGTTGTTGCGACTGGTTACTACTACAGCTGGTTGTTGCGTCTGCTGAAGAACAAGAGAATGATATTCGAATAGCAACTGAGGACGATCAACAGCAGTTGAGGAATCTGTTTATCGTTATCCACCTTCGAAGCGGTGGGAGTATATCTTGTTTGAATACTCAGCATGACACGTGGAACTTACATAGAACACGTTGGAAATGCTG
>KV020395.1:0-11662 GCA_001598015.1 Dorcoceras hygrometricum | reverse complement strand
TTGTAATCACGGTTGGAGCCAGGCACAAGTGCCAGCGAGGTAACATGCTAAACATCCTATGAATGTCGTAGTATGTTGATAGTTTTTTCGTATTGATCGCCTCCCGGCTCTCTGTTTATTGTTCTTCCGCTGCCTGGCCGGGGGGCGGATCCGGATCCCCAACAGTTTATAGATGATGTACTCATTTACTCTAAAAGTAGATGTGAGCACGTAGAGCATCTTAGAGAAATTATTCAGATTTTAAGGATTAAACGATTGTTTGTTAAGTTTAGTAAATGCGAATTTTGGATCGAAAGGGTGGTATTTTTGGGTCACATTATTTCCCGGAATGGAATATAAGTAGATCCTTCAAAGGTAGAAGCTGTTCGTGATTGGCCTGTACCTAATAGCGTAATAGAGGTTCGTATTTTCTTAGGACTTGCAGGTTATTACAGAAGGTTTATAGAGGGATTTTCTAAGATAGTTGTTCCTCTAACAACACTGACTAAGAAAAATACTAAGTATGATTGGACTCATGAATGCCAGTCCAGTTTTGAGAAATTAAATTTAGCATTAATAGAAGCCCCTGTTTTTGATATTTCCATCGGAGAAAGGAAATTTTGTAATCTATACTGATGCTTCGAAGAAAGGACTAGGGGCTGGTTTGATGCAAGACACAAAGGTGATTGCTTATGCTTCCAGACAGCTGAAGATTCATGAGAGAAATTATCCTACGCATGACTTAGAATTAGCATCAGTGGTTTCGCATTAAAAATCTGGAGACATTTTCTATATGGAGAGAAATGCGAAATCTTTACCGACCATAAGAGCCTTAAGTATTTCTTTACCCAGAAAGAGCTTAACATGAGGCAAAGGAGATGGCTCGAACTGGTTAAGGATTATGACTGTGTGATCAGCTATCACCCAGGAAAGGCTAACGTAGTAGCAGATGCGTTAAGCAGAAGAAATGTGGGTTTAGCTCAAATTTCGGTTCAGATTCTTTTAGCGTGTGAGATCAATAAATTTGAACTGGGAATAGTTACAAACGAGAATGCTGCTAAGTTATCAACTCTTACAATTCAGCCTACTTGGAAAGATCGCATTCGAGAGAGTCAAGCAAAGGATGATCAGCTTCAGAAGTGGAAGAAACAAGATAAAGACAGAAGAGGAAATCTTTATACGACAGAAGGGGGAATTGTGAAATACCAGAATAGGTTGTGGGTACCGCGCACAGATGATCTGCATAAATAAATTATGAATGAAGCCCATAACTCACCGTATTCAATTCACCCTGGAGGAACCAAGATGTATAAAGATTTGCAACATCTGTTTTGGTGGCCAGGGATGAAGCGAGATATTTGTAACTTCGTTGCTGAATGTTTAACATGCCAGCAAGTTAAAGCAGAACATCAGAGACCGGCTGGAATGTTAAAGCCTCTCCCTATACCAATATGGAAATGGGATAATATAACGATGGATTTCGTTGTAGGATTGCCAAGAACAGTCCATGGATTTAATGCTATATGGGTAATCATAGATAGATTAACCAAATTATCACACTTTTACCTGTTAAGACAACGTATGGATTGAATAAGTATGCTGAATTGTATGTTAAGGAAATAGTCAGACTCCATGGAATTCCAAGTTCTATAGTATCAGATAGAGATCCCAGATTTACTTTTAGATTCTGGAAAAGTCTACATAGAGCTATGGGAACTAAGTTAACTTTCAGTACAGCGTTCCATCCACAGATAGATGGACAATCAGAAAGAGTTATCCAAACACTGGAAGATCTGTTACGTGCGTGCGTCCTCGACTTTGCAGATAGTTGGGATACTAAGTTACCATTAGTTGAGTTTTCCTATAACAATAGTTACCAAGCTTCAATAGAAATGGCATCATACGAAGCTTTGTATGGCAGAAAATGTAGATCGTCGATACATTGGGATGATGTAGGTGAAAGAATAGAGATAGGGCCAGATATCATAGAACATACGTCTGAAGAAATTAAGAGAATACGTGATCGTATGAAGACGGCACAGAGTAGAGAGAAGAGCTACGCAGATAGCCATCGCAGAGATTTAAATTTTGAAGTAGGATATCATGTATTTCTGAAGGTATCACCGATAAAGGGTGTTATGAGATTTTGGAAAAAAGGGAAAGCTGAGTCCCAGATTTATAGGACCATTTCAGATTTTGGAAAGGGTCGGGATTTTAGCTTACCGACTAGGGTTACCTCCAGAGATGTCAGCTAACATGTTGCACATTTAAGCTTTGAGGAAGTACATTGTGAATCCTTCGCATGTGCTTAGTTATGAACATATCCAGTTATCGTCAGACTTGTATTATGAAGAAGTTCCAGAGAAGATTTTGTCAAGAGAAAACCATAATCTAAGAAACAGAACTATTCCAATGATTAAGATTCAGTGGACCAATCACACTGAAAGAGAAGCTACGTGGGAAGTAGAATCTGATATGCAGAGAAGCTACCCATGCTTATTTAAGTAAGTAATTTTGGGGACGAAATTCTTTTAAGGAGGGTATAATTGTAACGCCCAGACCTTTTTATGGTCACAATTAGGAAGTTATAAGATTTGAGAGATTGAGTTGAAAAGCTAAAGTTATTCAACTTTTATATCGGTTGAATTTCATATTTTTAGCTTATTGTGTTAATCAGTTCTTGCTTAGTTGAATTGATTTCAGTTATGAGAATGCAATTGCAGCAGCAATGCGGTTGATACTACAGCCAGTTGAATCCTTCGTTTAACTAAAATAGTTCGGTTGTTATTGCATCAGATTTCTCTTTGAAATAGAGTAGCACTTTTAAAAGACTTTTTGGGCATACTGATTAAGCGTGTTTCTTTCTTAGGCATTATAATTCATATATATAGGATGTTAAACACATCATCCATCATTACTTACAAACTAAAGCACTTTCCAAAAATCAAGCGGTGCTCTCTGTGAAGATAAAAAAACCGAACAAAATCTTTCAAAGATTTTTCGGACGAGACAAGTGGTGCGTACGTGATTTTCCAAGCTTCATCTGTGATTGTGTTACAGATTCAGGCAAGTCAACTATGTTTCTTGCTCACTAATGAAAGCATATATTCAGTTCTGTATGCATGTTGTTTGCGTTTTAAAGATTTGAAGATAGCTACGGCTGTTCTTCTAGAAAAGAGAGTTCATGCTCTGTTTTTACAAGAAGTACGTGTTTACTTTATTTTTATTTAGAAAAGATTTTAGAAAATGGTTTGATGATGTTTGTCCAATAGTTTCTTGAGTTTTCTTCAGATATTTCTTCGAAGTAGCTTACAAGTAGCTTATTCGATAAATTCCCAGAAACTTCTTGAGATATTTTGAATTCTTCAGACAAAGAAAAACCATCCTCGTTCACGTTGATTCTTATGGTTAAGTCTAAATCTGGTTCTTAAACCACAGCTGGTAATTCTATGTTGGATAAATTCTAAGTGTGACATTCAGCTGTTACATTAGTCTATGTTCAGATGTGAGTTGTTTCACAGTTGAATTGGGTAAGATCCTTTATTGTTGACTGTTGACATCTGAATTACTTCTTCTGAATTGCGTTGACATCTGAGTTGACTACTAGACAGCTGAAGCGTTTTCTTATTTGTTGACATCTGAGTTGACCATTGACATCTGAATTGTTTCTTCTTCTTTGTGACGCTTATATTCGATTCAGATGTTACCTTTTTATTTCTCCATTCTTCTTCGATTGATAACAAAATTTCAGATATGAATTCCTTATTCATTTCCGCTTCAATTAGAAAGAATAATTTGATTCAATTGAGCAAATCAAGAGCAATTATTCAGTTTCAATCTTCGCAAGTATTACAGAGAATTCTCATAGAGTTCCAGAACATCATTTAACAATGAAAACCAATAAACTATACTAGAAAGAAAAGGAAACAGATTTATGAAAGAAAAGAAAGAGTAGAAAGTTTTACAAAAAGTTTTAAGTTATGACTTAGGCAACAAATGGTCCCCAGAGGAAAGGTGAGTGCATGGCTGACGAACCAATGTGTCTCTTTAACCAAGAAGGATAAGGATTACGGATTGACGGATCTGTATACCCCTTCACATAGATGAGATTTATCCCAGCCCCCTGATATCAGATGTTAGTTTGATCAAACGAATGGACCAAATGTGCAAGTGTCTTTGTCATAATTTCAGAAAAGAAAGAAGAGCGCAAGTGTGATTTTAATCACAACTCTAAGAAATTTTAAAGACGCTTCTTTAATTAGAAGTAAATAAAATGATTTCAGAACGTTTATATTCATGCTTTCAGTTCATTCAGATTTCTCAGTTCATATTATTAAGCTGTACAGTTGAAATTCCAGATATGTATCAGAAATTGTTTTCTTGCGATATGTGCTTTCGATATTCCCAGAATTTACCTGCTGAGCCTAGGCTCACTAGTTTTCATTGAGTGCATGTAATGAGCAGTAGAAGTTGGATGGTGATGAGCTGATCGGATAGTTGTGTTTATCGTGGACATCTGTTTCCGTCACTATTCCATTTCAGATTTTGTTGTACAGAACTTTAGTAATAGTTTTGTATAATAGCAGATTTCTAGTTTCTTTATACCGAAGAAATCTGTATCGAGTTTTTGATTAAGGATGTATACAGTTTTGTTCAGATGTGTATTTAGTTCCGCATTTCTGTATCGATCACATCTGATCCCTTCTAATGCTTATAAGTTGTGTTTATTCGCAATGTAGTCCAGGATTTTAGTAGCGACTCATCATGTGAACAAGATTGAATTTTTAGTCCTTTCAATTCGAACCCCAAACTTCCAAATTTCCATTTAAGAAAATTCGGGTCGCCCCAATTTATGTGAAACTGGATATATCATGAAGTATGGTTTTGGATCAGATTTCAACAAATCAAAGAAACAGGAATCTGACATAACACAAAACTTTAGTCAATATTCTGCACATCAAAATCTGAATACGTAAAGCAAAACGAACGCTGATGTCCACGATAAACACTTCTTTCCGATCAACTCTCCACCATCCAGCTTTCTACTGATCATTACCTGCACTCATGAAAACTAGTGAGCCAAAGGCTCAGCAGGTAAATCTGAATAACAAAGTCATGCGGTACAAGCAAAAGATATCTGATACTGTAACTGGAATCTGAACTCGCTTAATAATAGGGAAGCGAAGTACTATAAACTGAGGAGTCTGAAATGATATGAAAGCATAAACACACAAGTTCTGAAATCATTTTCTTTACTTCTAGATAAGAAGCATCTTTAAACTTCTACAGAGTTGTGAATAAAATCACACTTGCACTCTTCTTTTTTTTTCCTGAAATTATGACAGAGATACCTGTACAATTGGTCCATTCGTTTGATCAAACTATCATCTGATATCAGGGGACTGGGATAAATCCCATCTATGTGAAGGGGTATACAGATCCGTAAATCCGTAACCCTGATCCTTCCTGCTGTTGAAGGGGCACACTGGTTCGTCAGTCAAGCACTCACCCTGAGGCTCTCTGCTCACAATTAATCTTCTAATCTCAATCAGTGGGTTTATTAATGTAAACTAAACAAGTTTAACAATCTAATCTGGTTTATTCATAACGTACTAAAAAAAAAATTTCAGTCACCAGAAGCGTATATCAGCAGAAGCAAAAGATTCAGCTTGTAACGACAATAGTATTCATTTACACAATTGCCTCATGGTTCATAACGGTTACAAACTAAGTTCACTAGTACACGCTTATGTGTTATATACAAAACCAGACGTGAGCAACCTAAAACCAATTGTCCAAACATCTAGAATATCAGCTGGTGTTAAGTCTTCCTGCTGCTGATCCAGCATCTACGTAGTTATCTTTCGCTACCCGTGATTGCTCCCCACTAGTTCTTTCTTCCTGTTGTCATGCACACATACAAAACAAAACAACAGCCGGATAAACTCCGGTGAGAATCATCTCAGTATAATCAGCAGGTATAATAATAAAAGTAGAATGCACAACAGTTCATCAAAACTCAAGTTCTAATTCAAGAACAGTTCTAAATCAAGAACAGTAATCAAATATGTATGTGATTTCAGCGGAATACTCATGAAATATCATTCTCGAGTAATCTAGTTCCTGACTCTTCTGTCAGATTATACCTTTGTTCCTCTGTTTTCAAATACTTCAATCAGTGTTCTTAAGCTCTGTTCCTCACTTCCAGAGATACTCGCAAGATCAAAGGTCGATAGCTGAAATCAAGATGTTCTGCATTTCAAATTCACTCTTATTTATAACCAACGATCTCTGTATTTCTGCATTATTTCCAACGTATTCAATTCGAGTTCCACGTGTCATGCTGAGTATTCAAACAAGATATACTCCCACCGCTTCGAAAATGGATAACGATAAACAGATTCCTCAACTGCTGTTGATCGTCCTCAGTTGCTGTTCGAATATCATTTTCTTGTTCTTCAGCAGACGCAACAATCAACTGTAGTCGCAACCAGTCGCAACATGAATCCAGTCGCAACATAAATCCAGTCGCAACACTTCAAAACTCAAAACGATGTCGTTATAACTAATCTCAACGACGTAGTTACGTATCCTCAGCTGATACTACTTTGCTTAAAAGAAACCAGCAGCTGGTCGCACTTCTATTCTAACGGCTGATTTCACAACATTAGTCGAAACGGCATCGTATCAACATTTCCTGTTTATAATCAAAACGGTGTCGCATCGTTCCCTCGACTGGATAATCAGCAGATACCACCATCTCTCGACTGATTTCCAATTCCTAGTCTGGTTGCTAAACGACATCGTATCGAGGCTCATAGTCATAAGTAAAAATGTTGTCGTATATTCTCTCAGCTGGAACCATTTTCCCCTCGACTGGTTTGCGTTTATTACCAAAACGACGACGTCACATCTACGTCATCATCAACCAGCCGATACACTATCAACCAGCAGGTATACATCAAAACCAGCAGGTACATAAACCAGCAGATGCGTAAGAAACTCTTGCTGCTGATTTCTCGTGCGTAACAGTAACTAACACGTGGCGCTTTCTCATTGACCCTTCTATTCGCGCGTCTGTTTCCAGCTGTAACCAAAAATAACACTTGAACTGATTTTCAAAATTCAACCAGTCGCGAGCTACAGTAACCTGCTGCTGATTTTATATCAAATCGCTTCGTCTGGTTACTTCGTCTGGCATACTTAGTGAAATCTAACGATACACAGTTCCTTAATCACTCAACACTTCCAGAAGAAATCCGAACTCATAATCAAGCTTCATCAATTCGTAAATGTCGAAATGTTAAACTAATCCTCTTCTTAATGATTCTGGGCATTACATTTCTCCCCCTCTAAGATTCGAGTTCGTCCTCGAACTCATCAGCAGTTGCTATATATATATGGAACATAAGGAGAATATTGATTCTGAGCAAAAGCTAACCTTATTGGAAGAGATATGGGAAACGTTGTTTCATGTTGTCCTCTACCTCCCACGTTGCTTCTTCTATGCCATGTCGATTCCATTGAATCTTTACCAATGGAATCACCTTCGTTCGAAGTTGCTTTTCTTTTCGATCAAGAATCTGAATTGGTTGTTCAAAGTAATTAAAAGTTTCTTCCAATTCAGCCTCATCAATAGGAATAACATGAGACGCATCAGACAAATATTTCCTTAGCATAGATACATGAAAGACATCATGTATACCAGAGAGAGACGGAGGTAATGCAAGTAGATAAGCAAGATCGCCTATTTTCTCGAGAATTTCATAAGGATCGATAAAACGTGGAGACAATTTCCCTCGTTTTCCCAATCGAATTGTACCCCTGAAAGGAGAAATTTTCAAGAATACTCTATCCCCTTTTTCAAAGCACAACGGTCGACGTCTGAAATTCGCATATCTGGCCTATCTATGCTGCGCTGTTCTCAATTTCTGCTGAATAATTTTCACTTTCTCAGTCATTTCTCTGATCATATCTGGTCCCAACTCAGGTACCTCTGATACATCATCCCAATATAATGGTGATCGAAATTTTCTTCCGCTGCTGGTTTACAAGGATTTTGAACGTTTTACGAACTCTTTGAACAGACAGTTCGTTTACAGACTCAATGAACATATCAATGAAACTCGAATCTAGAGACTGTAAATATCTTCTGGTTTCAACAATGAACAACCAGAAGATTGACTCGAATATTTTTCTAATGAAGATCAAAAACAGTAAGTTCTTCGAGTCTTGAGCTTTTTGAAGTATCAATGAAGTGAAAGCTCTGTAGCAATTTTGACAGCGTTGCAGCAAGATGATAATTAGCGAGTTGTTAGTTCTTCAAAGCCGCTGCTGATATTTATAGGCTTCGATTGCAACGGTAACATTAAATCCTCCAAAGGAAATAAATCCCGTTTGAATTGCTGCCAAAATAGTACACCGTAATCTCTGCTCCACTGCAAGGTCAACCGCTCATCCACAGAGCCAATTTGTCTTCTTTCCATATCTGTGCAAGCATAGAGAAACGGCCACTGTATACTGTACTATTCACCCAAAATAGTACCTACCTTGTTTCCTTCATTCCAGGCAACTGTACGATCCAATAAATCTTTTCCAAATAAGCAAACGATCGTATTTCAAATACTTAGAGCTTGCGCCTGAAATTACTTTGAACATCAGCACTTATATTCACCTTCGTTGAAAGCTTCGACTGGAAAAACGCTTAGAAGAATTCATCTGCTGAAATGCATACGCGTTTTTCATCTGCTGATCTTTAGCAAAAACGATGTCGTGTCAACTTATTCAAGCGACACCGTTTAGCTATCTTCGAAATACATCTGCTGGACAACAAATAGAGCATCTGCTGAAATAACTAAAGAACGCTTCTGCTGAATCAATCCAAACGCTGTCGTATAGCTTTCTTCAACAAAGAGACTAAACCAACTGCTGAACTACTTCAACAAAGTGTCTGCTGAAATCTTTCTTCTGCTGAAACGAAACAGTGCATCCCACGACGTCGTTCCAACTTATCAAAACGCTGTCGTTTGCACTTCTTAGCAAGACACAATAGAACTCAAATCAAATACCATCTGCTGAATCTTCACGAATAACTGCTGTAGCTCTTCAAGAAGGTATCTGCTGAACTGTAACTGTTCATACCAACGACGTCGTTCCACCTTATCAAGACGCCGTCGTTTAGCACTCCTCCAACTAATCATCTGCTGATCTCTTCATGAAAAACTCCAACTGATAAAATAGCACTTGTTGAATATCAATCCATTTTGTCTTTTTGTTATCACCAAAACTTAATAAATATTTTTCTAACAGGTCTTCGTCTGGTATTCGCATATTTGGCTTGCCTATGCTGTGCTGTTCGCATTCTCTGCTGAATCAACTTTACTTTCTCAGTCATCTCTCTAATCAAATCTGGTCCCAACTCAGGTACTTCTAAAACATCATCCCAGTACAATGGTGAACGACACTTCCTTCCATACAACGCTTCAAACGGAGCCATTTCAATGCTGGTTTGATAGCTGTTGTTGTATGAAAATTCCACCAGCGGTAATGAATCCTGCCATGTCATACCAAAATCCAATACTACCGCTCTAAGCATATCTTCAAGGGTCTGAATTGTTCTTTCAGATTGCCCATCAGTTTGAGGATGATAAGCAGTGCTTAGATGTAGTTTTGTACCCAGCGCTTGCTGTAAACTACTCCAAAAATGAGAAGTAAATCTGGGATCTCTATCAGACACAATTGATTTTGGTACTCCATGCAGTCTTACTACTTCTCGAATATAAAGATCTGCCATTTGATCATGTCGATAGGTCATTCGATAAGGAATAAAACACGCAGATTTTGTCAACCTATCGATAATCACCCAAATTGCATCACAACCTCTGGATGATTTTGGCAATTTCGTTACAAAGTCCATGGAAATATGATACCATTTCCATTCAGGAACTGATAGACTCTGAAATAAACCAGCAGGTTTCTTTCTTTCCGCTTTTACCTGCTGACAATTCAAACACTTTGAAACAAATTCAGCCACATCAGTCTTCATTTGTTTCCACCAGTATTGTTTCTTCAAATCGTTATACATTTTCCTGCCACCAGGGTGAATGCTGAATTTACTTCGATGGGCTTCATTCAAAATTTGTTCTTTCAATTCCACGACATCTGGAACAACAAGTCTGCTGTTCACATGCAACACATCTTCGTTGTTTATGCGATATTCAGATTGATGTCCTGATTTTATCAGTTCAACAGATCGTTGAATATTCAAATCTCTCTTTTGTGCGTCTTTAATTCGAATCAGCAGTTCAGGTTCAGCACTGATAGCATAAATTCTCATTGGTTTTCTTCATGCTGTTTCAAATACATATCCAGAAATGCAGCAAGTTTCTATCAAATTCGACAATCCAATCGTAGTCAAAGATAGAGCACAAATCTTTCTACTCAGAGCATCAGCTGCTGCATTCGATTTCCCTGGATAATACTTGATCTCACAATCAAAATCTTTCAATAAACCCATCCATCTTCGTTGTCTCATATTCAATTCTGACTGGGCAAAGAGATACTTCAGACTCTTATGATCAGAAAAGATCTCAAATTTCTCGCCATATAATTTTCCTTCAGCTCTTTCAACTCTGCGGGCGCCAACGGGTAAGGAGCTCTAGAAATCGGGGCGGTACCAGGCACCAACTCAATACTGAAGTCGATCTTGCGTCGAGGAGGGAATCCAGGAATCTCATCTGGGAACACGTCGGGAAACTCTCGAACGACGGGGATGTCACGCAACTCTAATCGCTGCTCCTGGGAACTATCAAGTGCATAGATCATGAATCCTGCATTACCTAGCGATAGCAGGCTAAACATCTCCATAGCGGACACTAGGGGAATCTTCGACCTCGAATCCATGCCGTAGAAATCCCACCTTTCACCCGTATCAGGGCGAAATCTCACCACACCATGGAAGCAATAAACGGTAGCCTTATAGCTAGATAATACGTCCATTCCCAAAATACAGTCGAAATCTCTAATCCCCAACACAATCAAATTGGTCACCAGCACATGCTCATCAAACCTAATCAGGCAATCTACCACAACCTCTCGAGACCACAGATTCACACCAGCAGGGGTGGACACAGAAACAACATCACACAGTGGGGAAGAACTCAACCCACGCTCAAACACAAACATCTCAGATATAAAAGAGTGTGATGCACCAGTGTCAAACAAGACTCTCGCAGGAAAATCATAAATAGAGCATGTACCTCTAATCACCATGCCCGGCGTCTCCTCAGCCTGGTCCAACGACAAGGCGTTCGCCTGCGCCTGCTGGGGAATTTGAAACGGGGGTCGGGAAGGTCCTCCAAAACGAGACGGCTCACGAGGCTGAAAACCAGATCGCTGGGACTGCGCAAAAGGTTGCTGTCGCTGAGAAGAACCGCTAGCGGAACCCTGCTGCGACTGACCAGTAGACCGCCCTCCAATCGAAGGACACGCTCTAGCAAAATATCCCGGCTGACCACAAAGATGACAGAGTCCTCTAACTCCACGACACTCAGAAGTCTCGTGTCTCCCTCCGCACTGGCTACAAAATCCACCGCCAGAACCACCACCTGAACCACTGCCAGAACTCGAGCTCACGGAACCAGAGGAACTCGAATGGCCCTTCTTCTTAAATTGCTTCCCTCTA
>KV020394.1:0-16088 GCA_001598015.1 Dorcoceras hygrometricum | reverse complement strand
TTCTTGGCAGACTTTTCCTCTTTCGCAGGAGCAGAACGCTTCTTGCTCTTGCGTCTTGTCCCCTTCTTCGCAGAGGAAGAAGAACCCAGAAGGAGGACGGGTTTGTCCTTCTTTATAGTCCCCTCAAACACTACAAGCATGTTAACCACCTCTTCAAGGGTGGCCTCCAGCTTGTTCATGTTGAAGTTGACCACAAAGGGGTCAAATGCAGCGGGTAGCGAGAGGAGAAGTACATCCACCGACAGCTCGTGTGGAAGCGCGATATCAAGGCCCGACAGCTTTTCAACGAGCCCAATCATGCGAACCCCATGCTCGCGGACCAAAGTCCCATCGCGCATGTGGCTCGTCATCAGCTCCTTGACAGCCGTGAACCTCTCACATCGAGAGTTCTCCCCGTACAGTTCCTTGAGATGAAAGAGTATGGCAGAGGCATACTTTGTCTTCTCAAAGCGCCGTTGCATTTCATTGGACATCGATGCCATCACATAGCATCGAGCTTTAACCTCATCGTCCCACCATTGGTTAAGCGTGATCAGCTCCTCAGGGCTGATATCGGCAGGGGTTTCCTCCGGAGGGGACTTCTCTATCGTATAGAGGAGCTTCTCCAAATCCAGTACAAGATTAAGGTTGCGGAGCCAGTCTTGGTAGTTCAGACCGGTGAACCTGTTGCTATCCAGTATAGCAGCGAGCAGGTTTTTCATCGAAACCATTTTATAAAGCAGTTATACTGAAAAGAAAACAGACATGCATTACTGACTATATAAAATAAACGCTAAGACATAAAACATGGTCATTTAGTTTTATGAATTACCCTCCCACTATTTTAACAATTTCACCACCCTCTAATGAAATCGAGAAAACAGGTTTCTTTAGTGGGTACACGGAGCCCAATCAAGCGATCATGGATCCG
The DNA here is from genome assembly GCA_001598015.1 of Dorcoceras hygrometricum. Classification (NCBI taxonomy): domain Eukaryota; kingdom Viridiplantae; phylum Streptophyta; class Magnoliopsida; order Lamiales; family Gesneriaceae; genus Dorcoceras; species Dorcoceras hygrometricum. The sequence continues at coordinate 15,178 of KV020394.1, read as the reverse complement.
AATAATATCAGCCATCCATGACCCCCAAAAGGTAGTTTCCGATTGCAATCGGTGCAACCTCCATGTATTCACCTCACGTCCAGTAAGGGCCCAATAATATGACGTCGTTTACTCTCACGTGTCAAGATGAACCATCAATGTTGAGTCGTGAAGGACGGTCCCCTTAACGTCCCCAATAATATGAGCCAACGTTAAAGGGAGTTCCCACCGACTCACAACAGTTGTCATTGGTGTGGACAGCTTTCCGGCATACATGACCCCCTCAATAATATGAGCCGGGCCATGTATACGGGTAGCATCGACGTACACCCATTGTTGATGGAAGGTAGGGTTAATTTAAACAATTTTAAATACCCTTTTGTTTATCGAATAAACATTTTTATCTTGATATAAGTTTTAAATCATATCTAAAACGAGGGATTTTATTTTTGAAAAATTTTGGTCTCATGCATATTTAAATCTAATTTAAAACATGCAACATGCGGATTCAATTAATCTATATATAAAATATATAACTAAATATTGGGATGATCGATCGCGAGAGCTATGCGGTCCGTGGTTGCCAGTCACGGACCTGGGTCCAATCCTAGGGGTAATGCAATATGCAATGCAATCCTATTACAAAGCTTTCCGGTTTTACAGATCTTTGGTCTTCAATATCTTGATCGTCATCGTCCACCGTCTTCGGATGTCCTCCCACTAAATCTAGTAATTTACATTTAAATTTACTATGACAAATAAGGGATACATTTACCAAGGGGTGGGAACGGGCCACAAACAGGCCCACTTCAAATGATAATCAAAATATATTACAAAACCGAAATCATACAAAACCTATTGCATACACCTAACATATTGGGCACGGCTCTCGATCACCCCAATCATGCAATTAATCTAATTAACAAGCATAATTTAAATAATCTAATTATTTATTGGGAAAACTTCACGGGCTGCCCGGGACAGGCCCGAACCAAACCCTAGAAGAATTCAGACCAGCCGTCGCGACATCGCCGGAGACTCGACGGAGCGGCGGCCGGCCGGCGGCTGCCACCACCACGAAAGCGCAACGGCAGCGCGCGACGCCGCACGCAAGAGCGCGCAACGGCCAGCCACTAACAACGCGACGATCGCGCAAATCAGCGGCATCCATGGCGCACAGCAGCACGGCCGTGCGCGACAATTCGCGCGAGGCGGCGCCCGGGAGATCGCCAATGCATGTGCGCCCAGCGCGGCCATCGCGCGGCGAGCGTTGCAAGCGTCGACCAACAGGCTTCGCTCCGTCCGGCCAGCACGCTCCTGCTGCGCGGCCAACACGCATCGTAAGATTGCCCATCGCGCGGCCAGCGCGCGATGGTGTCGCGCGCGCCATAGCGCACGCGCGACGTGATGGTCGCCGCCGCACGTGGCGGCGGCCCGGCGTCTCGCTTCAATGTTTTGCTCGTTCGATCTGAAAATTCACAATTTTGATACAATATGGCATTTACGTATTGATCAGATCCGCAAACCATGGCTCTGATACCACTGTTGGGGATCCGGATCGCGCCCCCCGGCTAGGCAGCGGAAGAACAGAAAAAGATTCCGGGAGGCGATCAATACGATTATAACAATTAACAATTAACATCATTCATAGGGTGTTCAAAACACTACCTTGCTGGCACTTGTGCCTGGCTCCAATCGTAGTTACAATAACGTCGGCTCTTCACGGTAGATTGCGGTAGATAACGCCAATCCGGTCCACGACCGGATACGAGACTCCTTCGTCACCCTGCACTAGAAGGCGTGACGAGATCTGCACGGACGGATTCCCCTCGTCGAATTGGCCGGAAACGATTTTCCGGCGAAGAGGGGCGGCGGCGGCGGCGGCTTGTGGAGAGGAGAGGGGCGGCGGTTGTGATGCTCTAGGGTTAGGTTAGAGTGTTATATTTTAAGTCTAGGTTTAAGCCTAATTAAATAGACTTAAGTGTTGGACTTGGACCGGCCCAACGGGCCCGGGTCCAACGGATGAACATTCAGTTCATCTCCATCACCGAGACTTCATCGTAACTCCGATCGACGATCAGATCGGACCGATCGACTCAGTTTCCAAAACTAAATGTTATGATCTGAAAAACCGTTTTTCAGAACCCCAGTGCAAAATGACCGTTTTGCCCCTCAACGTCGGGAAATCTCGATTTGACCCGAGTTGAATTTTTAGGAAGTCGCACTCCCAAAATCCCCTTCATATGCTCAACACGTTGAGCTGAGTATCCGTGCAGGAATCTCGAATCCAGTACTTGTGTGACCCTCAATGGTTCAGGGATACAGCTAGCCGTGGGCCCACAACCATTGCGGCTCCGGAATCACAATTCCGGACTTGCCCATCGGATCATGGTAAAGCGTCTAGCAACATCGCCCCATGATCCCCTAGGTATCACTGATAGTGCCTGCAAGAACCAGTTGGTCGTGGTTAGCGTACAGTACGGTCCTTTCAATCCATATATCCCTACCAGATCAACGACCATTGGTAAATCGAGAGTCGCTAAAGATCCGATAGCTATGCATACATCTTGGAGATCGAATAGTGACATCGCGAGTGTAACTAGGTAAACACATTTACCTAAAACACTTCTAGTACTCTGGCCAGAGATTTATACACTATTATCCCATCAGATAGCATAGGATATCCACGCATGTCTGCGAGCGGTGAATCCTCGACAACGATGCTTCGACTCCTACATGCATCGGGGTTTCACCCAATCCCGACGCCTTATGACCCCAAGTGAGTCGGCAACCGGGTCAAAGTGAGACGCCTATCATGTAGAGTCTCAATGACGTTTCGAGTCGTGAGGACTAATCAGTACAACCAAAACCTCGGACTTATCCACTCGACAAATGGTAACCACTTGGAAAGTCCGAAGGAGGGTAGTTCGATAGATCACCAGGTCACTATCTATCTGCATGCTCAGAACATCACAATGTTCCCTACCAATGAAACATGGTACTTCGCATCGCAGATACTATTCTCGAACTCGGGCGGCCTTATCCTCATTTTGACGGCCCAATCGACTAGGAACATGTTCAGAATACACAGCGACTATTAGATGTGTTTCATGATAGCCGTCATACCCACTATCACATCTAACATACGCTTTAGTGCATTCTAGGTCTTTACTCAATGCAATCGTAAATCATCATACACACAATGAAAGTAAAGAATGCCATATGGATAAATGCGAATATCATATATAAATATTGTCATATACAAGTGTCTATAAACCCACACGCCACAAGTTGGCTAGTTGGGAATCTACTCTAACAGTTCGTAGCACAAACCTAATCACACACACTGGTTAGCTCGCACGAACCCAACAGATTTCTTCCAATCTGGAACACAGAATAGCTTTCGTACTGCCTAACGGCTACAGGTACCTCTTGTCTAAGCTGAAGGCCACAACATCTTTGGTCTACACAGGATGTCTCCCCCAGCCTAGACTTAAACTGGTACCTCAACGCAACATAGCATCCGCGATCTACATACCCAGCTCAGGGCACCCCAAAGCATCTCTAAATTGTTCGCTGCTATGCTGCTATCTCTAAATCAGTTTGCGACTGCTAACTTAGCTCGCAATCTCCAGAACAGCACAGAGCATTCAGCTCCCTTTGTGATCTCCAGAACAGCTTGCACTACCACAGCTCAGCTTATGTCGACTATCTCAGGTCGCGTACATCCGCAACCCAGAACAGATCACACCTGCTGTTCTTGCTACACAGCACCCGTAAGCTACTAACAGCTCACAGACTCAGTGCCGTTCGTTCATACCAGCTTACGCCTAATCTGGTCCATGATAAACAGCTTACACTACCACTAGTCAACCAGCTCGCGTAAACCCTAGGACCAGCTTGCATCCTAGCCAATCCACTTCAACTGCTACTCCCTAAGTTGGTCTATCTACATTAGTTAACCACTAATCTGGACTAATTATGCCGTTAATAACCTCGGCTAATTACAGTCCTCACATGTACCCTCGACTTCCCTCTGCGATTTGTGTCATGCCCTAAGGTTCACTTGGGTAGCTCCCACCCATCAGCAAGCTGAATGACACCAGTTGGGTTGAGCGATGAAATTTGTATGCTGCTGGTGCTGCATGTGGAAGGCTGGCTAGCTCTCATGCTTCCACATGTGTTGTGGCCACTGACTTTGAGATTTGATTATTCACAGCTGAGTTTGTTCTGAACTTTTTATACCCAATGAGTCTTCGTGGTACCCCTTTCATGCATTAACGACTTGAGATATTGCATGCGTTATATGATTGTTGTTTTATAGATGCTCTTCGTACTGAGGTTTGACCTCGTTGTTTCCCGTCTTTGGGGCTACTTTTGTTTTGTATTTGGCCATTGCAGGTTCTTCAGGTAAATCAGCTAGACCGAGTGGAGCTTTAGCTAGTTGAGTGTCCGTCTGAGTCCCAGTTATGTATTATACTGAGTCAGTTCACCAGGGGATGCCCTGAGTGAATGTTGTATTCGAGATTTGTATCCGTTGTTATATTTGTATGCATTTATGGTGTTGTATTGTTTTAGATTTTCGAATTAAAAATCTATATTTTGAGTATGATCGTATTTTGAATTGTATCTTTTGTTCAGGACGAAAAAGAAAAATTTTTAACCCATACTTTTAAACTTCCGTATTTTTTGTTAATTGAGTAATTAACCTCTGTTTTAGAGCACCGGGTCTGACATCAGCTCAGGAAAGAAGCATTCATCTCATAGATCAAGTGCAGATCAGAGTTCAGTTTGCAGTTCAACGGATCAGATCATGTGAATCAGTTCAGATTGAGCAGCTTAGAGAAGAGCAGGTTTATCAGAACATATGAACAGTATTCAGTTCAGAGAACAGCTTAAAGCATTTCAGGGCAGAACAGATTAGAATCAGCTTAGATCATATTAGAAGCGCAGTGAGAAGCAGATAAGCTTAGAGAAGTAGTTCAGATAAGCTTAGAGCTTAGAACAGATAGGGAGATCAGCTTAGTTAAGTAGCTTAGACATAATTAGCATAGTATATATATCAGTTCAGAGTGAACAGCTCTGAGCAGATTTGGTTCATATCAACTAAGAACGCCTACGCTGGAATAGTACAGAACAAAGAAACGAACAGATCAGCTTAGAGCTTAATAGAGTCTATCAGCTTAGAGCAGATAAGAACAGATGATAAAAAGAGCAGAGAGTCGATAGATTAGAGATATAGAGTCGACCAGCTTAAGAGAATATTAGAGCAGGTTAAAAGAAAAGCAGCGAAGCAAATTAGCAGAGAGCATCGACCAGCTCAGAGGTCTAAACTAGTGCACAGTGCAGACCGCAGCAGAACAGTTCAAACAGCTCAGAGCACAAAGTGCAGATCGCAGCAGAACAGTTCAAACAGCTCAGAGCTGCACAGAGAAAACAAAATAGCTCAAAGCTGTACAAAGAAGGTCAAAGTAGATCGGAGTTGTAAAATACAAAACGAAATAGCTCAGAGCTGTACGAAGCACATTAGAGCAGAACAAAGCAGTACGAAGCAGATTAGATCAAGAACAGCTTAGAGGAAGCTTCGTAGAGGGCAGCTCAGAGGAACAGCATATCACATCAGGCCAGAGCTGGTCAAATGAAGTCAAGCAAACCGTACAAGCAATGAACAGAACAAGCAAGGACAAAACTGTATTTTGTCCGAGCTGAAAGAGCCTTTGAATTTATCCAAAAGAGGAAAGAGCCTTATGTCATGGCTGAATATCAGATTGACAGGCACAAAATAAGGGATCTCTCCAACGGTAATAGTTCATCAAGGCTATATATACACAGAAGATTCAAACGAAGAAGACAAGCGTGCACACAACGACATATATGAACGAAAAAGAGACAGAGAATGTACAATAGTCGAGAGATGGTATACACAGATGGCATCTAGTGTACAGGCTGAGAGATGGTTCCCAGGTGTGAGCTGGTTCATAGCCGAGAGCTTAAACACAAAATCATTATAGTCAATTGCACAACTAGGTAAGAGGATGAAGATATCAGCTTTGAAGAAGTACCTCCCAGTGTATGAGAAAATATTTGAGAGAGAGTGAGCTTACATTGTAAATATCTCACACACACATTCTCTCACATATTGAGAGATGAGCGAAACAGATTAGAGTGAATGTGAGAAACAGAATCATTGCAGTCTTTTAATAGAGACATTAAACATGTACATAGTGTCGCATCTCACACAGCTTGCTGGCTGATGTGAAGCGTGGAGTGCTAGGATTTCTTGAAGCTTGCGGGCGGTTGAATCGGGTTATTGCAGAAGCTGTAATAATCAAAGTCTTCTAGTGGAATCCTTCCAGTTTGGAAGAAGGGAAGACGTGGGAGATTCAGCTCCTAACTTTCATAAAAAAAATAGATGAGTTCTTAAATTTTTCAGTTTAAATATTTCTGCATTCATACTTGCATCGCATATTTAAAACCAAAAACTTACAATTTTTATAGGGTATAATCAGATGTTTTCCGCCTTGGTTTTTACACCAAATTTGATATATTTCTCGGTGCTCATAGATTAGAAGAACTAGAGCTATTGCAGCTCTCGTAGTTTTTAGTCTTCATAGTTCAGATCTTTCGCGATCTGTTCCAGCACGCAGCACACGATCAGCTCTGCTCCATGCTGATTCAGCTTAGGCGTGCTTTTTAAAAGCACGTTATCTGAATTTTTTATCCATGAATTGTTGCCCAAGCTGTGTGAGAGCTCACGGTACTAGGTTTAGATCCTATCATGCTGCTAACTGACAATATAACATCCCCACCCTTTCTAAGATCTCTAAGGTATCGATATATCTAGGATTCTGCTTGCTCTTCCTTCCAATCCTCATCACCCCCTTCAATTTTGCATCAGCAAAACGCCCAATCCCATGTTGGAAGAATCCGCGAAGATAACATAATTCCTTTACCAGATGGCATGGCTAACACAGAGGCTTCCAGTAAGGTTGGTTTCAATATCTCAAAACTAAGGTGACAATCAGGGATTTAATCATACTTGGCATTTTTCCTTGTAAAGAAGGTTAATGGAACTGATGTTTTGGGAAATCCTCGATGAATCAACGGTAACAACCCGCAAGATCTAAAAAGCTACGAACCTTAGTAACGCTCTTGGGCACAGGCCAGTTCCGAACTACTTCCACCTCAGCTAGATCAACTTCTAATCCATCTTTCAAAATTATGTGACCTAGAAATGTAACATTCTCTAACAAGTACTCACACTTACTGAACTTAGCAAACCGTTGCTTGACCTTTAAAATTTGCAAACCATCCTAAGCTGATTCGAGTTCTTTCTTCTGTTCTTAGCGTAGATCAAAGTGTCGTCTATAAACACTATTACAAACTAATCCAGATAAGGTTGGAACGCTCTATTCATAAAATCCATGAATGCTTAAGGTGCATTCATCAATCCAAATGGCATCACTAAAAACTAGTGATGACCATAACGTGTTCTGAAGGCAATCTTGTAAATATCCGCTTCTTTAATTTTCATCCAATATTATCCAGATCAAAGACCAATCTTAGAGAACACTGCTGCTCCTTGAAGTTCATCAAACAGATCTTGGATTCTTGCAAGGGGATACTTGTTCTTCACCATCAGATTATTCATGTAACGCCCCAAAATCCATAGGACCACAATTTTTAACCCTTTTATTCTAAAGGTCTGATTTGATATTTGAACATTCAGATTTGAGCTAGTTTTATTTATTCAAAGTCCGATTTCTTTTCTTTTTCAGATTTGAAACACGATCCAGAAGGTTTTCGGACAAATTTCGCCCCAAGCACAATCCGAGTTGGTCCAGATCTGAATTTCTCCTTTTAAAATAAAATGTTTTGAAATGGGAGAATTGTTTATAAAATGTTTGAAACAATTTCAAGATTTAAATAGTAGTAGGGAGCTTTTAGCAAATTTTTTTAAAAGGACAAAGAATTGGTATGACAACCATGTCTACTCAAGTATTTTTTACCTGCTACCAATTATACTCCCTTATATGATTGTTTACGCGAGTTGAAAGCTCATTTTGACTTGCCACTAAACATCTTTAGTTCTTTCAAAATTTCTAAGGAGTTCGTCGCTTGTGCTTGAGGAGACCTTCCGCAGAAACCAACTGTTCTTCGTGTTTTCCAGTTAAAGGCAATTAAAAGCTGATTCTTTGCTACACCATGAAAGTATATATTGTTTTCTTCAGTTCTGTGATTGCTTGCCTATTTTACGCCCAAGTTTTAGCTTATGTTCATGCTCATGCTTGGTTTACGAAAATGAATGATCGGGTTCACAGAGTTGATTTCAGGTTTAAAACTCTCCAGCATGTTTTAAAGCGATTATTGTTGTTATAACCACTGAGCAGTACAGACTCAAGTTTAATGTATGATTATGAACTCCTTCGTTCTAGTGTATGGTGGTGTCTGGACTTGACTCCAAGTTAATCGACGATGCTAGTCGAATCAGGATCTTGTACTGGTTAGATAAGTGGAGCTGGTATATTGGGATGTCGTCTTTGATGCTGCAATACTGTTTCTATAAACCAAATCTGTTTCCTGCTAGCATCACTGTTCATATAGCCAAATTTGTTTCACGCTAGCGGCACTGTTCATATAAGCCAATTTTATTTCTTGCTAGCAGAACCGTTCATATATCCAAATCTTTTTCACGCTAGCGGCACTGTTCATATAAGCCAAATATGTTTCCTGCTAGCAGCACTGTTCATATAGCCAAATCTGTTTCACGCTAGCGGCACTATTCATATAGCCAAATCTGTTTCACGCTAGCAACACTGTTCATATAGCCAAATCTGTTTCACGCTAGCGACACTGTTCAGATAGCCAAATCTATTTCGCGCTAGCGGTACTATTCCTATAATAAAGTCTGTTTCTTACTAGAGATATAATTCCCGAAGCCAAATCTGTTTTCTACGCCTGAGATATGTGTTCTTTAGCCAAAGTTGTATGCTCAGTGCAACGTATTATTTTAAGAGAAAAAGGAGTTTTAAAAAGAAGCGAACCCCGATGTTTAGTGATCCGATTTCGATCAAATGATTTTTTTAAAGGAAGTAATGTTCAATTTTAAAGGATTTATGACATAGATAACAGACGGTCATATTGGAAGGGTGAGCTAGCTGTCGAAGGAATCAGTTGCCCCTTCATATTGTTATGGGCGATGTTTCGCCATATTGTTACTGAGTTCAGATGTATCTTGATCAAGCTCCATTTGACCTAAGGAGAGCTTCTAAGTCATAAATCACAAGAAAAATATAGATGAGATCTGGGTTGATTTTTCCAAATCTGATTTTACGAAAAGAATTTATGTCTAACTGACTTCCTTTAAACTATGATTATTTTAAGTTATGTATATCTCTGCCTGTAATAAGTGATCTTGTTATTCTCGGTTTTACTTGCTGACCCCTTAGGCTCATTAGCTTTTATGGTGCAGGTGAGTCAGATCTGGGGCATACGGGAGGTGGGAGCTGAACCTACTGGGGCGTGTGTGTGTTTATCGAAGGCCGGAGTTTCCGTGCTGTTGTTGTTTTTGATCTTTTGTCAAAACTGTATTAAGATCCATTACAACAATAGATAATACATATAGAGTTCCAGTAGTTGTAATATCTTGTTTTGTAAACTGATCCCGAAGTCTGTTTAGTCAATCTGTTGTTGCTATTTACTTTTGGCGCCAATTGTTTGTATATCGGTTTTGTAAGGAAATAAGCTTACAATATGGGCATCACAACTTGGTATCAGAGCATGGTCCTAGAGATGAACGCACATATTTCCAGTTGGGACAGATTTCGTCAACCGTTTCTCCAGAGCTGTGAGTTTTATTTTATGTTATAAAGTATGTATCTTTTGAATTAAGCATGTTCTGATGTTCAATTGTGGTGGATTATGGGCTATAAATCAATATGTCCAGTAGAGGAAGAGGTAGGAGAAGTAGCCCCATAGAAGAGAACAACCCAGATGATTGTGCCCGTGTGCTAGCTGGGATAGCACAAATCTTAGAACAACTTGTAGGCCAGTCGAGCAGAAACAATGGCCAATCCTCCAGTAGAGGATCCAATCTAGACGATCCCGAGGAAAGGTTACAAAGACAGAAGTCGAAAGAATTTAGTGGCTCCACAGACCCGTTTGTCGCTGAGAGCTGGATAAAGTCCATGGAGGTTATATTTGACTACCTCTAGACACCTGATCTGGATAGGCCCAGGTGTGCTATTTACATGTTAAGAGATGATGCTATGCTCTGGTGGGAAGGAGCTAGACTCACGGTGGATGTGACAAATCTCCCTTGGGAGGAATTCAAAGTATTATTTGTTCAATACTTCACTGAGGACAAGCGGTCAGACCTGAAAAGAGAATTTTTAGCGATAAATCAAGAGAGCATGACGATCCAAGAGTATATCCGTAAGTTTGATAGAGGGTGCTATTTTGCACCATTGATTGGAGCAGATCAGAAAGAGAAACTACAACATTTTTTTGATGGTTTGAAGCCTGCGCTCAGACATGATGTTAGATTGATAGAACCCAAGGATTTTAGGGGTGCTGTAGAGAAGGCCCTCCGGGCATATCAAGATTGGAAGGCTGTTGAGGAGGAACGACAGTTGAAGAGGCAGGCCTTCCAGCAGAAAGAACAGAGGCCTTTTATCAGAACCAGAATCAGTAGAGGTCTCAGGAGCCCCAACCTATAAGTGCAGTTCCTGCTACTAACAATCGACCAGTTTGTCCCAAGTGCCAGAAGAACCACCCTGGTCCATGTAGGTTTGGTCAGAAAGTTTGCTACAGATGTGGTGTGCCAGGACACGTTATTCGAAACTACCCAAAATCAAAACAACTGGTGACCAGTAGAGCTTTTTTTATGACAGCTGAGCAAGCCAACCCCGACACTACTGTGGTTACGGGTAAGATCTTGATTTCTGGTATGCTCTCTATAGCCTTGATAGATTCAGGTGCAACTCACTCGTTTATAGCAGCAGAGTTTGCTAAGAAGTTACCCTTCAAACCAGACCAATAGCCTTGATAGATTCAGGATTTTGCGTGACTATATCCTCAGGAGAGGAACTGGTGTCCCATGGTTTATTTCATGATTTAGAACTTAGGCTTCAAGGGCGTTGGATTACAGCTAACTTAATTGTGCTACCTATGCCTGAGTTTGATTTAATTCTGGGTATGGACTGGTTAACTAAGTATGTGGTGGTGATTTATTTTAAGTTCAGAACAGTTGTGGTCAAACCACCCAAAGGAGACCAGTTTATGTTTGAAGCTAACCAGATTCAGAGAATTCCTCGCATCATTTCAGCTTTAAAAGCCCAAAGTTGTTTAAGGAAAGGTGGAGTAGGATTTTTGGCAAGTCTATCGCCCCTAGCTACTGTTAGTAAACCCCAACTGTCAGAAGTAGAAGTAGTGAATGGGTTTACTGAAGTTTTTCCAGAGGACATCCATGGACTACCTCTAGATAGAGAGTTGGAATTTGCAATTGATCTAATACCAGGAGTAGTGCCTGTTTCCAGACCACCTTATCGCCTTGCTCCAACAGAGATGAGGGAATTAAAGGAACATATCCAAGACCTGTTGGATAAGGGATTAATTCGACCTATTACGTCACCATGGGGAGCCCCTGTTTTGTTTGTCAAGAAGAAAGATGAGAGCTTAAGGTTGTGTATAGATTATCGAGAGATGAACAAGCTGACAGTTAAGAATAAATAACACCTTCCTAGGATTGAGGATTTGTTTGACCAGTTGAAGGGATCAACAGTCTTTTCTAAGATCGACTTGATATCTGGTTATCACCAATTGAAGATCAAGCCAGCCAATTGAAAATTGACTGAGAATGAACGGGTTTTGAAAACGTTATCCCACTGGGTGTTGGAGATAACCTGTTTGATGATGCATTTTGAAAAAATAATTTTTCCTTTTGAACATTTCTTGTGAACAATCTTGACAGAGTCGGTGTCCACCAATATGAACTCATAAAATTTTTGAAGTTTTTCAGGATTGTCTGCTTCCCAGTATTGAGAAAAGGGAAAACGACGACGAATATAATCCTGTTTTTTGATACTTTGAGGCATTTCTGTGAAAGGAGTAAAACCGAGGTTTTCGGTCCACGGTTTAGTAATGTATTTGAACTCATCATTATTCTGAGGGATTTGAACAGGTTGAATTTGTTTGGAAGGAGTAGCCAGAACTGATTTGTAGGGTAGTTCTGGGAGATTTTGAAGTGGACTGTATTTGTTGTAATTTGAAGTGAGAGGAGGAAACTGACCCGTGGGTCTTTGAGCTGGTGTTTTTGAAGGAGTAGAAGGAGATAATGAAACTATCTGTTTGGAAGGATTTTTTGGCATTTCATAATCTCGGGCTGTTTGAATATTTTGCTTGTGTTTTGCAGGATCCATTTGCAGGAGAAAGGAAGTTTCGAGAAAAAGATGATGAAGAGAGGAAACAATCTCAAGAGAGTGAAAAATGTAATATGAAAAGTTTGTATAAAACGGGGTATTTATAGGAATGAATTGAGTACTATTGGAATATTTTAATAAAAGAAATATTTTGAAAAGATATTGATAAAGTGAATATGTATGATATGTCTGAGCCAAAGATATGGTCTGAGCCAAAGACCTGTTTGAACCTGACTTAAGTGGTCTATGAATTTTAACCTATTGTTGACGACTGACATAATGAATATTTGTGTGCGATGATCTAAAATATTTGAAGGGTACTGCCAAAAGAAAAGAACAAGGATCGGAAAAACATATGGAATAGATAAAATTTGGGGACAGGGATCAAGAACAGAATTGAAAACAAGAACAGAATGATAAAAATATTGATTTTATAAAATTGAAATTGAAATTCTTACAGTGTAAGGTTGAAAATCTTACAGAGATTGGATACAGGAATTGATCGCAGATACAAGCTCAGAGTTTTTACAAAGAAATTTCGCTCTCTAAACTCGTTCTATCTAACTTATGAAAATACAATGAATATATAGATAGAAAACTTTGAAAATGTCTTCGGGAATCTTGGTAGTTGAGAAGTCCTCATCAGCTTTAGCTTTTGCTTTTAGTCTTCATCAACTTTTGATAGTGCGTCTTTTGAGAAAGTGGGAACGCCTTTTGATAGTGGGAATCTTTTTTGAGTCAGCATCTTTGTCTGCTTTTGATAATGGGAAACATCTTTTTGAAAGTGGAACACGTCCTCTTTGTCCGCCATAATAACTTTGAGTGCGGTTGGTGAGACGTCTTCGATTGAGCTGTCTTTGTCGTGTTTTGATCATACATTACTTGCACACGGCTTTGAAAAGGTATCGTCTTCCTGTATTGAATAATGATGTCGGCCAATTTTGAAAAAGGGCGACAGTTTCACAGAGAAACATCTGGCCTTGGAGAAAATGGCACACGTTTCACCGAGAAACTTCTGGCCAATATTGGAAAACAGAAAGGGAAATAGAGAAAGAAATTTTTTTTTTTTTTTTTTTTTGAAATATCCTTATGATTTAAAAATCAAAAGGATCTTGAGCAACCAGTCCACCGAAAGGGTCGGAAGAGACCGATTCTTCTGATTTTGCAGTCTTTGAAGAGCATGAAGCCATAAATTCGAAAAGTTTATTTTGAAATGCTGGGTCATTTTTGAATTGATCAAAGAAAATCTCTGTTTCTTTGGGCTTTTGAGGTGTTTGGGCTGTTTGTTGAGCATGAGTTTCAGGTTTCTGCTCATTTGAAGAATATTTGGGTTTTTTACCTGTGGCTATGAAGTGGCGAACAACATGTTCGTTGCAGAGGTGGGTCTGATATTTGCCCGAAGACATTTTCAAAGTTTTCTATCTATATATTCATTGTATTTTCATAAGTTAGATAGAACGAGTTTAGAGAGCGAAATTTCTTTGTAAAAACTCTGAGCTTGTATCTGCGATCAATTCCTGTATCCAATCTCTGTAAGATTTTCAACCTTACACTGTAAGAATTTCAATTTCAATTTTATAAAATCAATATTTTTATCATTCTGTTCTTGTTTTCAATTCTGTTCTTGATCCATGTCCCCAAATTTTATCTATTCCATATGTTTTTCCGATCCTTGTTCTTTTCTTTTGGTATCACGCTTCTAGTGCAGCCTGACGAAGGAGTCTCGGATCTGGTCGTGGACCGGATTGGCGTAAACTACCGCAATCTACCAAGAAGAGCCGGATTCTTGTAATACCGGTTGGAGCCAGGCACAAGTGCCAGCAAGGTAATCCGCTTAAACATCCTATGAATGTCGTAGTCTGTTTATGATTTTTCGTATTGATCGTCTCCCGGCCTTCATTGTTTGTTCTTCCGCTGCCTCGCCGGGGGGCGGATCCGGATCCACCAACAGTGGTATCAGAGCCAAGGTTTTTCCGAATCTGATCAATATGTATTGACTGAATTGTATCTAACATTTAATTTCAGATCGGAGAAGCAACTCGCCGGGCCGCCGCCTTGCGCGGCGGCGACCGCCATGTCGCGCGGGCGCTACGTCGCGCGTGGCACCATCGCGCGCTGGCCGCGCGATGGGCGATCTCATGTCGCGCGCTGGCCGCACGACATGAGCGATGGTGGCCGGGCGATTGCGCCACGGCTGGCCGAGCATGGAGGCGACGCTGGGCACAACTCCGCGCGATGGCCATCGACTTGCGGCTGAGAGGTGCGCGCTTGTCGCGTGTCGCAGCGCACGATGGAAGCTTCCTCCGCGCGGTGGTTGCGCACGACGTGGCCTGCTGGTCGCCGCACAATGGTGCAAGAGTGGCAAGCGGCGTTGCGCCGCTGGCTGCACGATGATGCGCGCGGCCGTGCGCCTCGCGCGCGCCCTTGTACCGCCGTTAATTAGATTATTTAATTATGCATGTTAATTAGATTAATTGCATGATTGGGGTGATCGAGAGCCGTGCCCAATGTGTTAGGTGTATGCAATAGGTTTTATTTGATTTCGGTTTTTATATACTTGATTATCATTTAAAGTGGGCCTGTTTGTGGCCCGTTCCCACCCCTTGATAAATGTATCCCTTGTTTGTCATAGTAGATTTAAATGTAAATTACTAGATTTAGTGGGAGGACATCCGAAGACGGTGGAGGTGACGATCAAGATATTGAAAACCGAAGATATGTAAAACCGGAAAGCATTGTAATAGGATTGCATTGCATATTGCATTACCCCTAGGATTGGA
>KV020393.1:0-10919 GCA_001598015.1 Dorcoceras hygrometricum | reverse complement strand
TTATAACACTGCAAATGCATTGCTTTTGCAGAAAAGCAGTTATAACATGGTTGAAATAACACCTTACATGTGCTCTAAGCATCACATACCCTACTGATATGTTGGACAAGAAATTATTATTTCCCGATTTAATGTATTCAAACACTAATTTTTAATAGGAGCCAACCCTTTTATTCAACAAAAAAGTTTCAAACAATTCAATTTGTATAAGACAAATTATTCAAAATTTTAAATTCTTCGTTCTTATGCTTTTATATTGGAAAAAAAAAAACTACAATGAGACCGATTGAGCGTCAATTTTATTAAAATGAATCCATGATTATAATAAGTGGACACTGGCTCTGTACTCAGGTTCTGAGATCAACCTAAGAGGAGAGATGCTTCGAAGGAAGCCTACAAAAATTGAGGTTAAAGTTGAAGACAAGGAGGAACTTGAAGAAGCCCGCAAGCGAGCCGCCGCCTCCGCCGCCCCATCCTCTTCCGCAGCCACCACAGCGTCCTCCTCCCTTCTTTACCATTTCGACCGCTCCTCCCTCGATCCCACCTCCAAATCCCATCGCATCGGCCTCTCTTGACACTCCGAATCCATATACCCACATCATTCCATCGTCGTTTTTCATTTCAAAAATCGGTTCTTTTTTAGCAACTAAGGCATCTCTATTGAGGAACTTAATGGAGGTTGAAGTTAAGCTCCGATTGCCGAACAGAGCCTCCTACCAGAAGCTTCTCACGTTACTTTCTCCATTTCATGTCACCACCCATAACCAGCACAACACATTCTTCGACGGCTCGGCGTCTGAGTTGAGCTCACGCCGAGCCACACTCCGTCTTCGCTTCTACGAGCAAACCCACCTCCCCAAATGCTTCGTTTGCCTCAAGGCCAAAGCGATTATCAGCAACGGCGTGAGCCGCGTTGAGGAAGACGAGGAGGAGGTGGACCCTGCCATAGGGAGAGGTTGTCTTGAGGATCCCCAGAAGCTAGCGGAAGTGGATTCAAGGGTTCTGAGGAGAGTGAAAGAAGAATTTGGCGTATCTGATTTTGTGGCGTTGGGAGGGTTTAGGAATGTGAGGAATGTATATGAGTGGAATGACTTGAAATTGGAGGTGGATGATACTAAGTACGAATTCGGGGATTTGTACGAGGTGGAGTGCGAGAGCGTGGAGCCTGAGAGAGCTAAGGGAATGATCGAGGAGTTCTTTAAAGAGAATGGAATTGAGTACTCTGACTCGGTAATGTCAAAGTTTGCTATTTTCCGGGCTGGAAATTTACCAACCTAGTAAGTATTTCTTATTGGGTATTGGTTAGTACATTAAGTGCTTTGTCATGGTCTTTTTTGCTGTTAATTATCTACGTAGTATATTTTAGTCTCATGATGTGAAATGATACCTGTTTAATATTATATGTGTTATTGCAATGTTTTAAATTTGATTTCTTGTTTCTGAATTGTCAAGTGTTCCTTATCTACATATAATGCAGTGAACTTCGTCATTAATAGATCATCTTCTTTCTAATCCATTATCGCTATTTTCTCAACTTGGCTTATCAACCGTAGTTCAGTTGTATGTAATGTTTTTTGTTGCCATTCTCTGAGTATGCATTTCGACTTTCACAGTGAATTAATGTGGTGAAGCATTGACTTGCAAGAAAAGATTGTGTGTATGATGTTGGGTCCATTAATTAACTGAATATTCAAGCATTTTACATCATGTTGTTAGTGATGGCTCGGTCATGCATTAGTAGGTGGTGTAGCTAAGAATTAATGGGGTAAGTAGGCTTCTGTTGCTGCGGTCTTCCTTGATGAAAGCACCAAGTTAAGACTCGAATCACAAACTCGAATTTTGGAGTTGAAATCTCAAAATTTCATTATATACAACATGGATTAGGGGGGGCGGGGGATGATGTTCTCTACTTTGCAACTCTATCAGAAATAAGTATCATGTTGTCAAAAACCCAGTGCAGGGTTTACTAACAAACTGTATCTTATATAATAGTTTTTTATGGCTCATAGCATTGAATTATTTCAAACGATTGTGCTTTACGAGATAAAGGTTTCCTGTGTTTTCTTTTAATTTTTTTTTCTTGGAGTATTTAGTTGTTTGCTTGATAGGAACAATAAATTTCCAAAATTTGAAAGCTTCCTAACAAGTAATTTGCTGGTCAGAGACCCCTTTTTGTTTATGTGTTTGTACATAAAATGCTTTTGGAGGCGTCACTGTTACAAAATTATTCAATGTTAACTGTGCATTCATTTAAGAATCACATTACTTAGGGGTGGGCATTGGGTCGGGTGTTGTCGGGTAGCTATCTTGACTGCCTAAACCCGACCCGAGATTTTGGGTGTCCGAAAAATTCTGGTAATTTTGGGTACTATACATACCCGAAATTTTAATATCATTGGTTTTGGCCAGGAGATCATTGTAACGTTTATGATTAGAAAAATTCATCTGGAACCATAAAATTTAAAAAATACATGCTACAAATTCAATATAAGCATTGAAAAACTTCAAGCTTTAATCATTGTGATCTGAAGAGGCAC
Organism: Dorcoceras hygrometricum; assembly: GCA_001598015.1. Taxonomy (NCBI): domain Eukaryota; kingdom Viridiplantae; phylum Streptophyta; class Magnoliopsida; order Lamiales; family Gesneriaceae; genus Dorcoceras; species Dorcoceras hygrometricum. The sequence continues at coordinate 8,382 of KV020393.1, read as the reverse complement.
TTCATAGAAATTAAGTTTGTGGGTCCATAGCTGCTTGCCCTAATTAGTTGGTTAGTATGTTAGTTCTTCCACATCTCCAGGTACGGCCTCCACCCTCATTTTCAGCACTGATTCTTGAATCCCTCGGTCTTATTCTTTCTTCACAGTATATTTTTTGCACTGGAAATGTGTATCTTTCGTTAAAATGAAAAATGGGACACTGAGTTTGCGGCGGTAGGGTAGCAGTCTTGCGGAGAGGAGGCGTTTGCGGCGGGCATGGGTGGGTTAGTTTGAAATAGGTAGCATTTGGGAGGTTCCGGGGGGTTAATGATAGATTTGACTTGTGAATTGAAAGAAAGTAGCTACATCTTTAAAAATTTTATTTAAGTGCCGGTAATTTTAGTTTTAAAATGCAAGTTTATGGTGCAACCAGCCCGTGTACACGAAAAAACTCAAAAGCTAAGATGTTCTTGTGCTCTTCGCGACGTAACTTATATGGTATGTATCAGAAGACAATCTGATATTTTTTTATTCTACCGCTCTAGGCTAGTTTTATTATGTGCTCTTAAAATGTCAAGAGTCATTGCTAAGAGTCATGTTGTAACACCTTAAGATGATATTCCCTCCAAATTTAAATATGACCATCGTGTAAATTATTTGATAACTTATTGTAGAATATATTCATACGCTATCAAGATCTATGTGTACCTTGCTTGTTCTTGAACCATGCGCCTGTGTTTCCTATTTGAATTTTAAGTTGTTATGTTTGATGGACAGAAGTGGAATAAGAAGAGGTGTGTAATTTTGATTGACAGAAGTAGAATAAGAAGGGATCTATACACATGAAATTTACCTCTAGAGTTTCCTTGCCCCATAACCATCATGTGGGAGCATTTGTTTTATACACATTTATTAGTCAGTGCTCCATGGTTAATGTGGTCTAATAATTTTGAATAATATGTACAACTATTATTTTTGGGGTTAGTTGGGTGGATTGGGAATTGAGCGAATATCAGGCACTTCTTTTGTTGTTCATTGCTGAAGGTTGATGTGGTGGTCCAAGAGAAAGCAGGCAAGACTTTACAAGATAAGGGAATTGCTTATTTGTTAAACATTAATTGGAGGGAAGATTATGAAAAATTTCCCCTGGTGAAATGAATAAAGGGTAGAATGATTGTTTTTTGATATAAAAATTTAAGTTGAGAATCATCCTTGACTCCTTGTCCTTACTTGAAAATATGCTAATTTCCTTGCGCGTTTTCTTACCAAGTAAACAAGGCAATTTTGATTTCATGATTCAGGATATTCGAGCTGTCTATATCAAGCCATTGAGGCAACAGAGGGATGAAAAAGAACTTTCAGGTTCCGTTTTCTGCAACTGGTTCGGCAGCAATACTTCTACCTCGCAACATTCCATGGTTGATATCCATACTCTATTTTATATATTTGGTAGTGACTTACAGCTACTTGTGGTATCCTTCTGTTTGATGTATTCTCTCTATTTTACAGCATGTCTAATAAAACTGCTGCAAATTCCAGTTTTTCTCCTTTTTTGGTCTGTAATGGTATATATATATACTCGAAGATTCTTGTATCTATTAGGCTAAGTTTTCTGTTTTTGGCTCATTTTTTAGATATATTACCATGAGTGACATTGTCGAGGTAGTAGAATAGGTGTGCTATGAAAAAGTGCACAACAACGTTATACTCACTGGACTGTTGTACTTTTATAGAATACTACTAAAAGTTCTCGTAAATCGTAATTATCTTCTTATAAACATCTGGATCAAGATTTCGTATGGATTGGACAAAATCATTGGTGAATTTCACGTGAAATATGTATTAAAAAAAAATTGTACATCCCTCAATTGACATTAATAATCTCTCATTGGCATTGAATCATACAGAGTCGCTTTCAATGAGGTGGTGTTCAACCTGAACTTCCGACATCTGACTTTGTTACATAAGCTGATTTTCGCTCATACTTCCAACAACATTAGCAATAGATCATGTGGATTCTTTATATTTCTTTGAATGTTCATTCATGCATCGAAAATTCAAATGTCAGGCCGTCGATGAAAACGACACCCATGGAATGGCGAGGACATTGATAGCAAGTGTTTTATATGGCTGTTGAAAGTTATCCAATCAAACTGAGATCATTATTTTTAACTTAGCATGAAAGTTTGCATAGTCTCCCAAGACATTTCATTATGATGTATTGGTGTTGTGGCTGCATCGCTCATCCAAATTGACAGATATGACCATCTTAAATCTCAGAATGATACAATCAATCCATGCCTTGTTAAGAAACATGTCACCGATGCATAACCCACTTATCAAAGTCGGCTGAAAAGTTGAGAAAAAAATGATTGAACTTATATTTTATACATGCTAAAATTTCTCATTTCAGCGAGTACACAAGTGCCCGAGTCCTTACACCCGCTGGCTATAATCCACGGAAATGAAACAAGTGACCAAGTAAATAACAGGCAACTGGCATTTCTAAACACAAATATGACAATAAAAATCATACAACTAACATAAGATCAAGAATTCTCATCTCTCCACAGGAGGGAGAACATGAAATTCTATCCAATAACAGAACACAGTTTAATGCAAACAAGAAAGATAAATTTCCTACTCAATTATAACAGACAGAGCTAAATTATCCTCATTCTCTTACACACAGCCAACCAACAAAAAACGAACTAAAGGAACTTCATCTGCAGCTACTCACTTCCTCTTCTTAGCCGGTGGTTGATCCTCCTCTTCCTCATCCTCTTCATCCTCCTCTTCCTCATCCTCATCCTCATCATCGTCGCCATCATCATCATCCTCATCATCATCACCACTACCTCCATTACCATTGGCTTCCGGTTCATCTTCTGGATCCCCTTCCTCATCATCGCCACCTTCTTCGCCAGCAGAGAAATCTTCATCACCAGCATCATCATCATCCTGCTCATCACCATCCTCATCATCGTCTTCATCATCATCCTCTGTGTCGGATGCATCTTTGTTTTCGGGTCCAGGCTTTGCCAATCTATGAAGATCGTCAAATGCGAACCTGCCAATGCTCGACACTTTTATTAGCTTCGTTACACAATCTTCTCATAAGAAATAATCTAGTGAAGAAAATAAAAATTACCTTTCCTCAGTCAGGTCAGGTAGCCCATCAATCTTGTTCAACACAGTTCCCATCTATAGAGATCATTGAGTTAATTAAGAAAGTATATTGTTTCATCAAAAGTTAAAAAATGTAGAAGAGTGCATAAACTCACTTGACTACATCAGCTCCATTTAAAAAAATATAAAACTGGAAAACATTGTTATTTAACATAACTACAGACATCTAAACTGTAAGTAGAGGCCATACAGTCACAATAATACAACATTCAGTGATAATGCTACGAAACTGTTAATCAGCAGATATTTCAAAATGAGCATATAAACACTCGAAAGAATTGCTGAAGTCCAAAGCAGCATGAAAACTAAGGTTTTGAAGAAAACTGTAGACAACGAATGAGCTAGTGCAGTGTGCTACATCCTCCTAGGTACAATCCCAAAAAACCAAATTTTTCCTTCCAAAAACAGTCAAAGGCACAGATTATATATTGATCAGCATTTTCCTATTCACATCTCCTGAATCTGTTTTTCAGGGGAGTAAAAACTCACTCCAGTCCGCAGTAACACCAAAACTCAGGTATGATGTTTACAACTGCTGTTGGTAACCCTCAAGGAAAGTTTTCAAACTCAATATACTGGAATGTGATGGCAAAATAATCTAACCTAACTCGAAAATAATAACCAACTCAAGACTGAGAAAACCCTTACAAAACAGATTACAAGTGACAACAAATATCTTTTTTTAGAATAAACCAGACTCTCAGGAAAGACATACTACAACGTAAACATAAAAAGAAATATTGGAGACGAATTCAATAAAAACAAAACCAAATCTTGAGTTGCAGTGTTCCTGTTATTTAAAACTGTAGCTCAACAAATCCCACTTTTGAATTTACTAAACCAGCCGAAGACGGGGTTAACAACATATCAAACAAAGAAAAAATACGCAAGTCAAACTCTTAACGTAAAAAGATCCGACAAATTCCACAAGAACAAAGCTTCAGACACCATAAACTGAGATTTCAAAAGACTGAAAAGGGAAAACCCAGACTCTGAGCCATTTAGCTGAAAGGAATCACACAATAAGCAGCACCTCAGAAGCTCAAGAGTCAAAATTAAAGTAAATTAAAAAAAAACCCCAAATTAGCAGCAATGCAAATCAAACTTTCAAGTAAAAAAACTGTTCGAGTACCAGCAAGAAAAGGCAAAAAAGGGACTTTTGAGCAGCCAAGATAGTTTGAAGCGCTGCGGCCTCAGCAAATCTGCATACTACGTCAGAGCTGACCACCTCCATGTAACCAAATTACTGAAACTCCCCTAAAAAATACACTGACAAAACTTGAAGAACAATGGAGAGAAGTGAAGTTTGAAGAACAAAAGCGAAGGAAAACAAACGGCTAACGAACCAGGAAGGAGACGCAGTGCTTCCTCTGGCTAGGGTTGAATTTGGGTGTCCAAGGTACTAACTATTTGAAATTACGGTTGACTAGGGTTTTGTTTGATGACCCTAGGGTTTTGTCAATTGGGGGTGGGATTGATATTCTCTAACTTTTAAGGGGCCGTATGTTATTATTTAAATTTTCAAATCAACTAATTGGAATGCGTGTGTGGGGATTGGTGCAACTCTATTCCACATTCCCACTGTAGATGGAATTCTACGAACTGTTTAAATTGTTTTCTCCGCAATAAAGGATTTGGACAATCATTGATGAATGAGATAATTGCAACTTGGCCCTTCGTCATTCTAGTTTGGACAATTGTGACATTTATTGAGAGTGTGTTTGGGATACCATTTCAAAAATATCATTTATAAAAATGAATAATACTACGTGTATGACCATGTTTACACAATACCTGGATTCTTAAGGCACCTTCGGAGTGGGTGATCTTATAGTTACTACGAGGTGAAGATGATGGGATCAATCTATGTCCATGGATTTTCTTCATTTTTTTCGTTTTTGCATCTTGCTATTGCTAAACGATACTCGAAAAATAATTTTTCGAACGAATGATAGATATAATATATAGAGTTACCGTGTATCTTAGATTTTATTAAAAATTATTATCTGAAAAGATGTATTAACCTAACGTCTATGATAATATTTGCAAAATGAAATCACGTAACCCTAGACCAAATTCCAAACCACTCGAATCTCATAGTTTCTATGAAATGGAGAATATATGGTTGATAATTGATTTTATTTCTTTTTCTTCCGTCGATTTTTTATGATACGCCACATTAATTCCTCCGATGAAGAATAACCTTATAATATATGTGAAAGAAAACTTATACAAAAAGGTGCGGCATTAAGTGGCAAAAAAAGCATGTCATAATCGATAGTAATTGTTGACACCTTAAAATAGGTAGAACCATCAATTTATTTCATTTGTTTCCTTATCATACGTAGAATATGCAAAATTAGATTTAACCTATGAATCATACTGATTTTAAAAGTTGTATATGATTTTCTAAAACACTGGTTCAAAAAAATATTTTATTTAATTTCCTATTTTATCTTATTTTCGATACTTGATAATGAAGATAAATGAAATTTCTTTTCATATAGTTAATCTTTCGATATTTGATATGAACTTAATTGAATTTTTCTTTTGATATAGTTTAGGATCCATCAAATTTGGAGTAGTCTCCAGAGATATTTCCTTTTATAAAAATCTTGGATCTTCAAAAAAAATATTTTTCTTCCATGAATATCCAAAACAATCTCATCGACATCTTTTTGGGGAAGAATGGTAGTTAACAACTATGCTTTAGGCCGCAATTCAAAAAATCAATTCTCTTTATAAATATAATTAGAATCAAAAACCAATTATCCTTATAATTATAATTAGAACCAACGAGTAACAATATTTTGGTACACAAATTACTAATAGATTGATAAATATGTAACGTGCTATGTAAATTACTCATTACTTTTATTGATCTAACAAAAAAATCAATGTTTCTCTCTACTTAAACTTACTTTATGTCATTATAAGTATTACATTCAGTTAGGTGCATATATAAAAGTATATAAAGTATTATGTCTTTGTATTAAAATTAGAATTATTAATTACACACATATGTATAAACTATAGGCTATACAATAATTGAAATAAAATCAATTTGTATTATAATAAAATCAACTTTTTAAGTTGGATTACAAATTAATTAAATCATTTATAGTAGTCCATCAACCAAGTTATATATTTTACTCCAAAACCAACATATCAGTCTTGTGTCAGAAAAACAGTAAGTGATGAGTGATTTATTAAAAGAAGGAAAAGGAAAGACTATAGTAATATGTTTGCATTATCCAATGGATAAGATATATATAATATACCAAGTTGGTCTATTTTTTTCCCCTAAAGAAACAACTTGGCCCTACGTCATTCATAAAACAATGTGACGCATTATAAATTGTTATTTGAAGTCGATTTCAATTTTCAAGCTATACAAACATAATACCAATCATAAAATCAGCTCGTCTTGAGCCCAAAGGATTATGAATTTTAATCTAACACCTTAAAAAAAGTTAATTTAAAAGCGTTGAGATTATGCGTTTAAACTCAACTCACTTCCAACTCCCAAAAATTACTTAAAAACGGGGATAATTGTCCAAATGGATACATACTACTCTCGTGGATTTGATTGGGGGGATATGTAATACTACATCTTCTCACACACATGAAATAAACCTTTTGGAGTGTGAAGTTTTCTTGAGATCAACGATGACCTATTAGAGTCTGACACAAAAATCGGTTTTTTGGGCTCGGTTTTTTGGGCTCTAATACCATGCTGAGATCATTGTTTTGATTCTTTGGGTGTTTTGAATATAAATTTGAGAGAAAATATATTTCTATTTCTCAGAAGAATAGATTACACGTAAAAGCTCTCAAAACACAAACTCAAACTTTGGATTGTTTTCACAATTCTCAAGAGGATAATTTACAACTGCAACTAAGATCTCTATTTATAGAAGGTTGGAGGAGTGTGAACGGTTGAAAATTATACAGTGTGAATGGCCATCAACTTTGACAAAATTGGAGGCTTGAAAATTCAAAGAAGAAGTCTTATGGATCTTCAAAGATTGTGACGGGAAGAATCAAATTGAACTCTTCAATTATGACTTGTATCTAGCTCATACTCTAAATGATAATTCAGTTTAAAAATAGATTTTCTTCTTAAGAACTTGGTGCAACCAATGTGTCACTACATTTAATAGACATCTCTTAAGCGTACCAATAAACATTTTGTTGGGAGTGATTGTTGATAGGTTTAGTTATTTCACATGTGTAGCTTTGTAGAGTTTATTGTTTTATGTTTACTTAGTCAAATGATTAGTTAGTGGGTGTGTTAGTGGATATGTTAGTGGGTGTGTTAGTGCTCTGTTTAGTATAAATAGGTTCTTGGTTAACAAAAGAAAACGAAGAGAATCCTTTTCTTCAGAAAGTTCTTGGCTTCTTTGTGCATAATATCTCCATAAACTGTTATATTTTGTTATCAGTGGTATCAGAGCCACGTTAAAAAATGGCTTCCGACACTTTTGTTCAACCAGCCATTCCACGCTTCGATGGTCACTATGATCATTGGAGTATGCTCATGGAGAATTTCTTAAGGTCCAAGGAATATTGGACAGTTGTTGTTTCTGGTGTAGCAGAACCAACAGAAGGTGTTATGGTGACAGATGCACAACGAACAGAGATTGAGGGGCTAAAGTTGAAGGATCTTAAAGCTAAGAATTATCTCTTCCAAGCAATTGACCGCTCAATTTTGGAAACCATTCTTTGCAAAGACACTGCTAAGCATATATGGGATTCCATGAAGAAGAAATATCAAGGTACAGCCAGAGCCAAGAGGCAGCAGCTTCAAGCACTTCGTTCGGAGTTTGAAATACTTCGAATGAAATCTGGAGAATCTGTTACAGACTATTTTTCGAGAACGATGTCAATCGTTAATAAAATGCGGATCCTTGGTGACAAGACAGAGGATTTTCTAATTATTGAAAAAATTCTTCGCTCCATGACATCAAAATTTAATTTTGTTGTCTGCTCCATAGAAGAAGCTAATGATGTAAGTTCACTTTCAATTGATGAATTGCAAAGTTCCTTGTTAGTTCATGAACAGAAAATTAATCAACAAGAAACAGAAGAGCAAGCATTGAAAGTGGTATCACAAATTCATTCTGGAAGAGTTAACAGAGGAAGAGGTAGAACTCGAGGAAGAGGAGGTAGAAACTCTAATGATCGCTGGAATCACCATCAACAGCAGCACAA
>KV020392.1:0-13237 GCA_001598015.1 Dorcoceras hygrometricum | reverse complement strand
AGTCAATGAAAACCCACACGCCACAAGTTGGCTAGTTGGGCATCTACTCTAACACTCACCCAATCCCGACGCCTTATGACCCCAAGTGAGTCGGCAAATGGGTCAAAGTGAGACGCCTATCATGTAGAGTCTCAATGACGTTTCGAGTCGTGAGGACTAATCAGTACAACCAAGACCTCGGACTTATCCACTCGACAAATGGTAACCACTTGGAAAGTCCGAAGGAGGGTAGTTCGATAGATCACCAGGTCACTATCTATCTGTATGCTCAGAACATCACAATGTTCCCTACCAATGAAACATGGTACTTCGCATCACAGATACTAGTCTCGAGCTCGGGCGGCTTTATCCTCATTTTGACGGCCCAATCGACTAGGAACATGTTCAGAACACACAGTGACTATTAGATGTGTTTCATGATAGCCGTCATATCCACTATCACATCTAACATACACTTCAGTGCATTCTAGGTCTTTACTCAACGCAATTGTAAATCATCGTACACACAATGAAAGTAAAGAATGCCATATAAATAAATGCGAATATCATATATAAAGATTGTCATATACAAGAGTCTATAAACCCACAAGCCACAAGTTGGCTAGTTGGGCATCTACTCTAACATGAGTCTGATTTTGAGCACATGGAGAGGATGAGATAGTCTGTGGTTTTTTCGAGCAATTTAGTAGTATTAGCGAGTTTGATCTCGGAGGAGAAGGGAATCCAGCAGAAAGATGATAGGGGGATATAAAGTTGGATGTTGGAGAACAAGAATTGTGGGAAACTGTGAGGAGTTTAGCCGAGTAATCCACGGAGGAAACCGGGAAGAGGCCGACGGTGGTTCTGAAGTATAGCTTGTCGGATTTGCAGAGGATCATGCTGTTTAGGACTGAAGAATTGGTGGGATTTTGAGGTTCTTGGATGATTGAACTCCCACAGTGCTTCGATGTGGGGGACACGAAAACTTCGAAGAAGAGGAGTTGAAGAAGATGGAGTTTGATCAAGTTCTGCATTTTGAAGGAGAGCTTTTGGGGAGCGGAAACAACAGGCTCGACAACTTTTCTTGCTCTGTGGTGGGACTGTGAGAATATGAATAAGGAAGCCACTTTTTCATCCTTTTAAAAAAAAAATTGAATTCTCGCGTATCTAAAGCCACTCTTATCCTTATTGAATCAGCACTTTAGTGAAATATAAAAAGGTTGTTGGAATTAGCTTAACTCAATTGGGATAAAAGAAAATGAAAAATACATCTTATGTATTTGGACAGAGGGATCACACTATTAGATTTGTTTTGTAGAGGAGTTCGGTTCTTCCTCTTTTAAAAGATTAGCCTGACAAATGGACCAACTTTTATATAAGTCAAAGACGCCTTGACCCATATATGTTTTAAATCGAAAGATATCCACGAACAGACAGAATTCCAGTGGAGAAAACTTATATAACGTACTAACTTCCAGAGTTCGAATCTTCCTCATTCTAACGATGCCTGCCTAAATTGCGAGAAGAAAGTTTTAAGTTGAACAAAGCATTAAAACCAAACCAAGGCAACAAAGTTAGATGTTTGGATCGAATTTAAAATCAACCAAATTAGAAAATGTTAGTTTCGGTTTAAATTCTATGGTTTGAATTGAAATTCATGCTTACTTACTGATCATTCATAGGTTTCATCTAGTTTGGTTTCAAATTTGTGTATCCAAATCCAAACCAAACTGTATTCACACCCAAACAACAAACATATAGCATCGTCTAGCCTACGAGTTATTTGCAGTTTCAGTTTTTCATGTTCTCTTATCTATATATTTCACGATGTTGATCCGACTTTGACCATAAAATCTCTAATAACCCACTGCCAGTGGGGTTTTCTAACCAAAATGGGACCAGAAATATCAAAAATTAAATATAGAACACTAATATTGAATTGATATATATATAATATAATATAAATGATTAATATTACAATCTGGCAAACATGGAGAACTGAAATTACAATTTTCCCATTGTTTGTCTTTCCCAGTTAAGGCTCAAGTTTATGGTATTATTTTTCATTATATATCTAAAATCGAGAATAATAGTACTTTGGGTATACTAAACGTGGACTGATCTCGTTTAACTAATGAAAATATTTAAATTCCAAACCTATAACTCCATCACTATGGTCATATTGAACGTAGATTGATCGCGTTTAATTTTAATGTAATTATTTAATTCCAAAACAATAACTCCATCAAGTAAGCTTAACTTCCCTTTAGCATTTTAATCAAAATAACCAAGCTACTAAATAAATATTTTGAAGACATACAACATAACGAAGAAATCATGAATCCATAGCCAGAAATGAACTCGATGCTAAAAGCTTGTATCTTTAAGATCTGCCACAATGCTCACTATTATAATGTTAAAACCACAAACCGAAATTTCCTAACACGATAAACTGGAACGAGAAGAAGTATGATGTTTGTACCAGTCTGCTTTCGAACTTGTTTTAGTCGAATAGACTGAATCCCATGTCCTGCAAATAAAACAAAGACAACTCAGATCGATTAGTAAGAGATCATTCCAAACTAAAATAAGACAGATCACACAGTTGTTTTTTAATATGAAGATTGGTTTAGTGATCATGAAATTGTCTTAAAGTCGAGCGGTGTGACAAAACATCTCATAGCCACATTGAAACCTACATCATCAGACTCTTCCTTCTCTTCCACTTTCTCTTCTTTCTTGGGCTCAGCAGCGGCAGCAGCGGCAGCAGGCGCACCACCACCACTGGTTGGTGAAGCAACGGCGATTCCGCCACCACCGGCAGGTACGGAAGCAAACTTTTCCCTCCCTGCAGCTATCAACTCGCTGATATCTTTCCCCTTGACTTGAGACAGCAGCAACTTGATTCTGTCATCATCAGCCTCTGCTCCAACTGAAACAAAAATAAGGTCGATAGTTAAAACCAATGTGAACCTCCTGTGATGAGCATAGATCAATCAAATACCCAATTCACCTTTATACAACATCCATCAGTAAAACCCTCACTAACCAAGAAGGATACCGTCACAGCGGAAATAGGGACAAGCAAAGTAACGAGCATCATTCCTCGGCGAATGTTTATGTTCAGATGAATGAATTTAACACTGATTTGAACGTAGTTAAAAAGGCCACCCCAACTAAACCTACATTAACTATATTTCTGCGAATTCGTTTCCTGCTACCAATGCACAAAAATGAACTACTATTTTTTCCCACATTCCAAAGTTAAAAAATAGTACAACAGAATCCATACATAACTTAACCAAACTCACAAACTTCTTCGATTTCAAGATACGAAATAACCCAAAAATCGAAACAAAATTTGAGTTAACAGCAAACATAAAATGCATATAGAAACGAAATTTAACCGGACCACATATCGCAAAATAGACAAAAACATGAAACTCATACAACATAAGAATAATCAACCAAAAACAATGGATGAGAAGAAACACCTGAACCGAGAATATGTTTCAAGTCATCGACAGATGGGGAATTGTTACCACCCAACACCGCCAACAAGAAAGCTGCTATAACCTTCATCTCTATTCAAACTTCAAAACAAATCCGGAAATTACTTCACAAAACCTACAAAGACAAACGAATAATCTACAGGAATCAAGAATAATGGCTTGATTAGAGGAGATCACAACTACCAGGGTGACTTCAATATTCGCAAATGCAGCTGCAGCTGTGTTCTACAAGAAAATGCTGACGAATGAGAGTGAAATCGATTGAATTCACATAAATAGGATTAGGGCTTGGGTGCACCTTATTTTACCCTTATTTCCAATGTTACCCTTGGTTTTGTTGTTTGGGCCACTAATATGGGCCTACAGTGTGTTAATATTGGACTTGAGCCCGCTAAGGAGAACATGTGACGAACAATGATATAATATCGGAATGAATATGATATGTAAACCTATTAATTTCAAAACTTCATATTAAACAAATATGTACTATCATTCGTAGAGATGGCAACGAGGCGGGGCGGGTCGATTTTGCCATTATCATCCTCGCCCATGAAAAATTCGGGGATCCCCATTCCCGCGGGAATCGGTTCGGGGACGGGGATCCCCATTCCCGCCTCTAATATTATATATATATATATACTATTACATATTATTATAGCTCAATAATATATTATTAAAGAACAATATATACATGCATATAAATATTATTAGTTATTACGTGAAAATTTTTATTATCTAAATATGTATGAAATAAGAATAGTAATATGATTTTTATTAAATAATAATAGTAATATTATTTTTATTATATATATATATATATACAGATAATTATCGGGACGGATTCGGGGATTTTGGGGATGGGATGCTATTACCATCCTCATCCCCATTTGATTCGGGGAATGAAAATATTCCCCATACCCGCCTCATTTCGGATTTTCCCCCCGGGCCCCCAAACCCGCGGGAAAAATTGTCATCCCTAATCATTTGATACCATATTTTCCGTCAAAGTGTCTTTGAACTGTTTCTAAGAGCTTATACGAGCACTTCCATGAAATTGCTTTGAAATATATGTGGAAACCTTCCCAAATTTCTCATATTATAATAAGGTACAACTCCTTTTTGACTGTTTGTTAATACTTATTTTTGTTTATACTTCAAATTTTATAATTTATATTTACAAATTATAAGTAAGATTGAGACGGTTTTTTCTAATTCTACTTTTTGTTTTTAATTACAAAAGTCGAAATATAATAGACGTAGAAGCAATATCCACAAATACTTAAAAAGCATCTACCTTATTATCATCTAAGAATATTTTTACAAACACTACAACGTACTTCCGTGGTGGAAATGCTTTTTAGAAGCTCCTGGTAGAGCTGTCAAAATGGGGTAGGTCCGTCGGACTAGCTCGTCTCGCCATAAAAATAGGCGGGACGAGCTACTAAAATCATAGCCCGTCTGGAAGCGGGTCCAAATGGGCTGGCCAGTTTGGGTCACGGGTTGTGGCTGGGCGAAACAGGGCAGGACGGGTTGGTCCAGATCGTGGAAAAAATAATTATTCAATATTATATAATTAATATTCTTTCAAATTACCATAATATTTGGCTAAAGATTGTATCAGACATCCTTGTTTATGCATGTTTTTATGTATGATGAGTTAGTTTTAAAATGTTTGTATTTATGTTGATTTCGGTTGATAAATTTTTGAAATTCTAATTTATTTTTATTGATAAATCCAATTTTAATGGAATTATTTCGAATGTTAAGTTTTTCTTGAATTCTAGTATTACATGTTTTGTGTACGGGTTAAATACATGATTTTCTCGAATTATTCATATATAATTTATGTCGGTTATATTTTGACGAGTTGGTCCGCCGACCCACCAACCCTTGACGGGACTGAACGGGCCAAGGTTATACAGACCCGTTAGATTGGCGGGCTGGCCCATCTCGGCCCGTTTGAAGGCGGGTCAAGTCGAGAAGGCAGGCCGACCCATTTGACAACTCTAGCTCCTGGACACACTCTCGTAATATGATTCATTTAAATTCTCAAGATTGATAAATGGATCATATCCGTAAATGTCATTAGTACACACATTTACTCACCTTTATATTTAGATTATAATATAATTTTTGCTCTATTTTGGTTGTAATATTTTTTTTATATTTGGTTCTAATATATATTCACCAAAATTTTAATTTCTTTAACAAAAATTTACCTAACTTGTAGACATTTTTGTCACTCAATTTGAATACAGACCAGCATATAAATCCCTATCTTCTCATATTTTGGTCACCAACGGATCCTTAGTGAGTAAGTACATGTTTCTGACGAAAGATAAAATGGGCATCATTTCATGTCAAAATAAGGAAAAAACACAATGATGGGTCATAATAATACTTGTTGCCAATCAAATAAAAAAAATACTGTCAATTTTGAGAAGTGTAAGCTCATTCCCCAGGCTCAATTCTGGGGGAACGGATAAAAATCTAGTCAGTCACCTTGCTGCTTGAAAGACTGAAGTTACATTGAACACTTCAGAAACAAAGCACGCGTGCGAACGACAGCGACCGCATGGTTGCAGTAGTCTATGCATCTCTCGGTTTCCTCAACCCTCTTCACCGAATTCCTTGGTGAATTTCTAGTGCACATCCAGGTCGCTTTGCTGACTGTTGGTCTTTGTCTTGACAGAACCTTATCAAAATCTGTTCTAGATATGGGAGGTGGGATTATCTACATAAGCATGAAATAGAGGCAAAGCTAAACTTTATACATTTTATGTATCGTTGGATACAAATGCAACCTAATTGTTTATCATGCATCATAGATGACATGAAATTGTTCAACCACTAAATCCCTTGTAAGGAAATTTTACAGAAACATTTGACAGGACTACATTCGTGCTTATTCTCTTGAGACATGATTCAGATGGAACATCAAAACTTGGTGGCATGCTAATTATTGTCAGTTCCTCGTACAATCAACATCAATCAAATTCTTCAACAAATGATGTGAAAACCCGTATTAGCTAAGAGGAATTTTGTTCGAAATGTCGTTTCACTTGTCTATCAACTTTTAGAACTCGTTATCTTTAACTTGCCAGAAATTCCACTTGGAGACAGTGATGATTCATACTTTTCATGAATGTGTTGACAGCCAAGTTCTAATTCGATCAATCTTATTTGTTTATTTTCTGTTTCGTTTTTGGACTCGACATTTTAGGTATATATATCTAACAAGTACGAAATGTTGACAAATAATGTTCCTATTACAGCGTAACTGTTAACAACCAAAATTCAAATTGATACCTTGGCTGCAAATCCTTGAGCAGCAAGCTGCTGCATTGTTATCTTTATAGCACCTCGTTGTTTAGGTCCACATGGCATCCACATTCCATTAGAAGCCTCAGTAAAAAACATGGCATCTTGAGTTGTACGCACAGGCTCAAACAGCACATCCTTGACCTGTAAAGGCGATTATAAGGCATTAATATGCTTCATTTAACTTGTGTCTGTTAATACTGATCAATGAATAACCCAATGGACAAGATTACAGAAACAGAAATGTCTGAACCAGAGAACCCTTCATTTCCCTAGCTAAGTCTTCAAAATCACTTCCAGTCAAGTTATGAGGAGTTAAAAGTGACCAGGGATTTTAATTCAATTCTTCTCAGAAATTAAATTAAACGACATGCGTGAGTTAAAAGTGACCAGGGATTTTAATTCAGTTATCCTCAGAAATTAAATTAAACGAAAGTTCCATACTTTGAACATGTGTTGTCTTGCTTTAAGATCTGGTAGAGGGATGTAAATGCGCATATCAAACAGTCACCTGATAGCCTACAGAAACATCTACAAGTTTAGTGGAAAAATTTGTCATAGCTCGCACCCTGCATGTTTGGAACATATATTACCTGATCAAGAGCATAAGGGGCATATGTAGCAGCAAGAACAAGAACTTTATCATCATTGTGGCCTACTCCCTAATTCATGGTAAAACGGAAGACAGAGGTAAGCTACACAGTGCCACTTCTAATAGAATAACAAAGATATAGTGACGAGTATCCGAAGTTGCATACTAGTCGATCAAGTGAGTACAAAGTTACAGCATTGCAGGTCACAAAAACAAAGGGAGGAACAGAGAGAACTGATGGGTGATATTCAAAACCAAATGACACAGAAGAACAGCGTCAAGGGATCATTAAAGCAAGATAAAATAAACTCAGGCATGTAATGGTTATCTAAGGTGAATTACAACATATCAATTGGCTTGTTATGGAGAATACCATTCTAAAGATCCAACTTAGAAGTATTTTGATGGACAACACAGAAATACTTCTTCAAACTACAAATAATGACCTGCATTTGCACTAGCAACTCTGTTTGTATTCACCTGGAAGCCTCACTCTCATTTCCTTCTCCTCGCTGGCCGGGCAAGGAATCTATTTCATCGATGAATATGATTGATGGAGAACTTTCACGAGCCATTTGGAATAGATTAGATATCACCCATCCACTTTGAAACCAAGTCTGATGAAGAAATGCTGAAAATAGCAGCAGTAAGAACTTGGTAACTTATATGGCCACTTCGTCATTGAACAAAGGAATGAAAAAATGCATCAAGAAAAACATTACCAATTACAAACACATGAAGAAAAACTAGAAACATTGATGTAATGAACGCAGAGCCCTAATGCGTGAAGAAGCAAATATGCTCAACCAAAGGAAACTTGCCCGCAGTCTGAAACCCCTTCAATCTTTGCCCACCTTTGACAAACTCACGAAAATACCACCTTAGGAAGTCTACACGGCCAAAGCATTTGGCTCTATCATGTTACAATGATTCTCTTTATTTACTCCAAGGATTTAATACTAAATGAAATATTCAACAGCATAACATTCAGAATCCCTAAATTTCGGGTTTGTAGGCTGCCAAAATGAATCCAACTTTACAGCTTCTTCAGTAAAATTTTATACGGATTTTCTGAAATTTCGCGAAAATTCAAGGAAAAAGAAAATACAATGACATATACTCATTCACCTGATGTCATTATAATAGATGGGTTGTAGTCTTGGCAGCAAAAAATTTATAAGCCACTTCAATAATTGCATACATCTGCAAACTTGCATATTCAACTATATATATGAATTTCCACGATTTCTACACAATCCAAACCGAAATGTATATCTCCTAGAAATCGCTGAAGGAACTTACTAAAATGGCATTGCAGAAATATATATGAATCAAAACCGCTCACACAAGAGATAAACTGTTGGATCATGTAAGATATTACTGTGTTCGATAAAGTTAGGACTAAATCAAAGTGATCAACTAAAATTTTGGATTATTAGACTTTAATATATCTAATAGGATATGGGCTTTTTGTGTAGAGCCTAAATTATAATTTTTGTTTTAATTATGGACTAAAATAGAAATTGTAGGAGATAATTCAAAGAACTATCTATATATTGGTTATGATCCCCAGATATGGTGTATCACGTTACCTATTCTAAATCTCATTACTAGAATAAGAATCTGAGAGAAACAAATGGACGCGAAGAACGCTCAGATCTGGAAGATCAACCTATCGTTCTCAAAGAATTCAGGACTATGGCTTCATGTACGCTTCCGCATTCTGTTACAGATACAGTTATCAGATCTAATGATTTTAACATGTTTATGATTTCTAGAATTATTCATAAACGTTAATTATACAACAAGTGGTATCAGAGCCGATTCATGTTAGATCATTGGAATTCAGTACAGAATATTCGATATTTTGTTGTCTGAAATTGAAATCAGAAAATTGTGTTTCATTTGCTATCGAAAATTCCGATTTTCAGATCCAAAATTAAAACAAATAAAATCGGAAATTCGATAGGGTTAGGGCAGCCGGAAATCAGGCAAATCGGGGTGACTTTTGGCCACCGTCAGGTGACGGGGTTGAGAAGAAATTGTTAGAGTAGGTGCCCAACTAGCCAACTTGTGACGTGTGGGTTCATGTTGACTCTATGTAAAATGATCTTTATTTATGAAATTCGCATTTATGGCATTCTTTATCTTCATTATTATGATTACAATTGTTGGATAAAGACATTGAATGCACTATAGTGTATGTTAGATGTGATAGTGGATATGATGGCTATCATGAAACACATCTAACAGTCACTGTTTATTCTGAACCTGTTCCTAGTCAATTGGGCCGTTCAAAAGAGGATAAGGGCCGCCCGAGCTTGAGACTAGCATCTGCGATGTGAAGTACCACGTTTCATTGGTAGGGAACATTGTGATGTTCTGAGCATGCAGATGGATAGTGACCTGGTGATCTATCGAACAACTCTCGTTCGGACTTTTCAAGTGGTTACCGTTTGTCGAGTGGATTAAGTCCAAGGTCTTGGTTGTACAGATTAGTCCTCATTACTCGAAACGTCATTGAGACTCTACATGATAGGTGCCTCACTTTGACCCGTTTATCGACTCAATTGGGGTCATCAGGTGACGGGGTTGGGTGAGGTCCCGATGCATGTAGGAGTCGATGCTTCGTTGTCGAGGATTCACCGCTCGCCCTTGTGCCTGGATATCCTATAATATCTGAGGAGATAATAATGTGATAAATCTCTGGTCAGAGTACTAGATGTGTTTTAGGTAAATGGGTTTACCTGGTAAGACATGCGATGTCACTATTTGATCTCCAAGATGTATGCATGGTTATTGGATCTCTAGCGACTCTCGATTACCAATGGTCGTTGATCTGATCGGGATATTTATATTGAAAGGACCGTACTGTACGCTAACCATGCCCGACTGGTTCTTGCAAGCACTATCAGTGAAACCTAGGAGATCATGGGGCGATGTTGCTAGACGCTTTACCATGATCTGATGGGTTAGTCCGAAAATGTGGTTTCGGAGTCACAAATGTTGTGGGTCCACGGCTAGCTGTATCCCTGAACCATTGAGGGTCACACAAGTACTGCTTTCTCAATTTCCGTACGAAAATTAATCTCAATTTGTTGATTATAGTAGGAGGAAGGATGGAAGTGAGACTTCCTAAAATTAAATAGGGTGAAAATGCAATTTCCTTAAGCTTGGACTAGTTTGACTATCCTTAAATCTTATAGGGACCTAACTGATATTTTGGATTTAGTGGTCCGAAAAATCATTTTCACATCATAATACTCAGTTTTGTAAACTGTGTAGATCGATCTGATCTGATCGTCGATCGGGATTATGATGGAGCCACAGCGATGGACTTGAAACCAATGTACACCTCGGCCTGGGCCCGACCCAAGCCAAATAACTTGGTTTAAGCCCACGAAAAATCTGTAAATAGGGGCCCTGGGGTATTCATTTAAAATATACCAAAAGCTCCTCAGCAAATATTTTTCTCCCTTCCTCTCCTCCCGTCGCCGCCCACCGTCGACGCCGTCGGAATTTATTCCGACCATTCCGGCGAGGAGATTCCCTTCGTGAAACTTTCGTCGGTTTTATAGTGCAAACCGGCGAAGGAATTGAGATTCCGATCGTGGACCGGATTAGGAGGCCGTAGCTGTTCAACCGTTGAAGTGCCAATTTTTCCGTGGAATTGGTCGGAGCCAGGCGCCTAGACGTCAGCAAAGTATATTCTAAACATTCCATGAATGTTTTTAATTAATTATATAGGTGTATTGAACGTTCCCAGACTCCAAATTTTTAATTCTTCCGCTGCGCCCGGGGAGCGGGACCGGATTAGGAGGCCGTAGCTGTTCAACCGTTGAAGTGCCAATTTTTCCGTGGAATTGGTCGGAGCCAGGCGCCTAGACGTCAGCAAAGTATATTCTAAACATTCCATTGAATGTTTTTAATTAATTATATAGGTGTATTGAACGTTCCCAGACTCCAAAGTTTTTAATTCTTCCGCTGCGCCCGGGGAGCGGGATCCGGATCCGCCGCTGCGCCAACAGTGGTACCAGAGCCTTGGCTCGGATCTGTCAATACACCGACTTCTGCCTGAATTGCATCAAATCTCGATTTTTCAAAAAAAAAAAGCACGCCGCCATGCGCGCCGCCGCCTGCACTCGCGCGCCATTCGCGCACGGCGCCCGCACCTACCGCGCGCAAATCGCGGCGGGGATCGCGGGATACGCACGCGCACGGTGCAGAGGGCGTTGCGGCCTGTCACGCACGCCCTGTGCGCACAGCCCGGTGGGCATTACGCCCGCCGCCCGATAACCGTGCGCACAGGGGCACACAGTGTGCAGCACTCGTGTTGCACGCGTGCGGGCGTCGGCGCACTGTCCCGTGCGACGGTGCCGGGGCGGAGATGCAGCGGCGGTTTTTGAATTCTAGGGTTTTTTCGGGCCGGTCCCGTGCGGTCCGAGGGATTTTTGGGCCAATACTTGCTATGGGCCTTTTTTGGTTGGACCAAAATTATTTTTTGAAAATTTTGAGATATTGGGCCTAAAATTGTTTTAAGCCCAAAATTGATGCAATTAAAATAACAAAATAAGATTTTATTTATTAAATATGATTTTATATTTAAATATGATTTTGTTGAATAAAATTAATTTTGTATTTGATTATTTTATTTATGTCAATTAATTGAGTTAATTGTATAGATAATGTTTGTGATTATCGAGAGCTGTGCCCAATGTGTTAGGTGTATGCTATGTTTTTCAATTTTGGTTGTAATACTGTTGAAATCAATTCAAAGTGAGCCTGGTTTATGGTCCGTTCTCACCCCTTTAAAATGTATCCTATTTGTCATGGTTATTTAAATGTAAATATTAAACTTAGTGGGAGGATAATTTTGAAGATGATGGAGATGATGATCAAAGATATTGAAGACCAAAGACTTGTAAAACTGGAAGCTTATGTAATAGGATTGCATTTGCATACTGCATGTCACCTAGGATTGGACCTAGATCCGTGCTTGGCAACCACGGATCGCATAGCTCTCGCTCATCGATCATCCCAATTATATATGTGATATATATCTGTTGAATCCGCATTTCTTAAATTTTATTTAAAATTATTGAGACCAAATTTCAAAATTAAAATCCCTCATTTTAAATTTGATTTAAAATTTATATCAAGATTAAAAGTTTATTCGATAAGCTAAGGTAATTTAAATATTGTTTAAAATTTCCTCCCTTCCATAATGGATGTACGTCGATGTGTTGGGATGCCGCGGTGGATTCGGATCACGCCTCCCGGCGAGGCAGCGGAAGAACAAAAACAATACCGGGAGACGATCAATACAATTCAAATAAACACAACCATAGGGTGTTTAGATCACTACCTTGCTGGCAACTCGTGCCTGGCTCCGACCAGTTTCTCGAGGAAACCGGCACTTCACGGTAGATTGCGGTAGACAACGTCAATCAGGTCCACGACCAGAGACGGGATTCCTTCGTCAGCCTGCACTAGAAGGCCTGACGAGATCGGCCGGACGGATTCTCCTCGTCGAGTTGGCCGGAGCAAATTCCGGCGACTCGAAGCGGCGGCGGCGGCGGCGGTTTTGTGAGAGGAGGGAGGCGGCGCTTTAAGCTCTAGGTTTAGGGTTAATTGTGTTGTGTTGTAAAGTCTAGGCTTAAGTCTACCTTAAGTAGAATTAAGGATGGACTTGGACCAGCCCAACGGACCCGGGTCCAACGGATGAACATTCAGTTCATCCCCATCATCGAGACTTCATCATAGCTCCGATCGTCGATCAGATCGGACTGATCGACTCAGTTTTCAAAACTGAATATTATGATCTGAAAAACCA
>KV020391.1:0-11391 GCA_001598015.1 Dorcoceras hygrometricum | reverse complement strand
CCTCAGACTTCGCAGCAATTGAACCGTCAAAGGTTCAGACCTCGTGGGAATCAGTTTAAGATAAAGTCGAATTCTAGTTCCTCTGGTTCTGTGAGCTCTGGTGGCAGTGGATCGGGAGGAGTGTCTTGTTGAAAGTGCGGTTGTAAGAACATGAATTCTCAATGATGTGGAGTTCAAGGGACTTGCCACAACTGTGGGCAGCCTGGACACTTTCTGAGAGTGTGTCCTTTGTTGAGGGGACAGTCTTCGGTTCCTTCGCAGCAAGGTTCGGCTGGTTGTTCTTCACAGAGGCCGCAACCTCCTGCCCTGACTCAACGATCTGGATTCCAACCCCATGAAACATCAAGGTTTGGAGGACCTTCGAGACCTCAGTTTCCGGGACCGCAGCAGGCCCAGGTGAATGCCTTGTCGAGGGAGCAGGCTGATGAGATACCTAGTGGAGTTATCGTAGGTACATGCTCTATATTTGATTTTCCTGCGAGAGTTTTATTTGATACAGGAGCATCACACTCCTTTGTTTCTGCATAGTTTGTGCATGATTGTGGGTTGAGAGTTACCCCACTGTGTTATGTTGTATCTGTGTCTACCCCTGCTGATGTTTGGTTGATGTACCTTGAGATTGTGGTGGATTGTGTGATCCGGTTTGATCAGAATGTAGTAGTGGCGAATTTGATCTCTTTGGAGATGAGGGATTTTGACTGCATCTTGGGGATGGATGTGCTGTCTGAGCATAGAGCGACTGTGTACTATTTCCATGGTGTGGTGAGATTTCGCCCCGAGTCGGGAGAGAAGTGGGATTTCTACGATGCTGATTCATGCTCGAAGATTCCACCGGTGTCCTCCATGGAGATTGATGGATCTATTTAGACAGATCCTGATTAAGTTTTGAATTACAAAAAACCTACTATTGTGTTTCTAACAATTATACTTAGTGTACAGATTCCAGGATCGAAGAAGAAGATCAGCAGTAGCAGTAATCTGTCCAGCCGATGGTTTGAAAGATAAAGTTCAGCAGCTGGTTTGGTTTATCATTGTAAACGGCAGCTGGATTAGCAATGGAGACGTCCAAAGTTGAGTCAGTTGTTCGTAATCAGGCGGAGGCCAAGTTGAACCAGCTGGAACAGGAATTGTGAAGTCTGCTGGAGATATTGTCGAAGAAGAAGATGAACAGTGGAACGACGCCGTTGGAGTGTACACGTATATATATCAGCAGTTGAACCAGTCAAGAAATCAGCAGTGAGCAACCAGTCGAGCGTACTCAAGGAAAATCAGCAGACAAGTTGAACCAGCAGGAGTGCTATAAGAAAGATGACGTCAGGAAATTCAGTCGATGGATTAGTGACGATGACATCAGCAGTGACGTCATTAGAATCAGCAGTTGGATCAAGACATAGCGCAAAGAAAAGATGGAGTCAGCAGGTAGCTACTGAACAACCAGCAGATGATATTTGAAGTTAGCGATAGCAAAACGATGTCGTTTACATAAGCTGATACGACAGCGTTTTGCCCTCGCGCTAAAGATCCAGCAGGATGGTTTTTGCGAAGATAACCAGCAGGTGCTTTACAAAGATAACAAAACGGTGTCGCTTGAATAAGTTGACACGACAACGTTTTGGACTTTCGCTAAAGATCAGTCGTTGAAGCTTGAAAAGGAATCAGTCGATGGAATATCACACATGTTGAAAAGAAACCAGCAGGTGCATTCATTCAAATGTGTTCCAGTCGCAAAGTTGCAAACAACGAAGGAAGTGCTGGTCATCAAAAAAAGGATTTCAGGATATCAGCCGTTGCAAGCATTCAACGCTCAAGATGAAAATAATCAATGGCTGAGATTGAGTCGTGCAAAATGCCTTAAATCAGGGAACAAGATTTGTACTATTCTGGGAAATAGTACAATATACAGAGGATGTTTGCACGGTAATGGAAAGAAGACAAATTAGCCGTAACAAGCGCAGAAAAGAGATTTGGAATTTATCTAACGGCTATATTCGAACAGAAGCTATATATACGAAAAGATTGGAAGGAAGAGATTTATTATTATTATTATTATTATTATTATTATTATTATTATTATTATTATTATTATTATTATTATTATTATTATTATTATTATTATTATTATTATTATTATTATTATTATTATTATTATTATTATTATTATTATTATTATTATTATTATTATTATTATTATTATTATTATTATTATTATTATTATTATTATTATTATTATTATTATTATTATTATTATTATTATTATTATTATTATTATTATTATTATTATTATTATTATTATTATTATTATTATTATTATTATTATTATTATTATTATTATTATTATTATTATTATTATTATTATTATTATTATTATTATTATTATTATTATTATTATTATTATTATTATTATTATTATTATTATTATTATTATTATTATTATTATTATTATTATTATTATTATTATTATTATTATTATTATTATTATTATTATTATTATTATTATTATTATTATTATTATTATTATTATTATTATTATTATTATTATTATTATTATTATTATTATTATTATTATTATTATTATTATTATTATTATTATTATTATTATTATTATTATTATTATTATTATTATTATTATTATTATTATTATTATTATTATTATTATTATTATTATTATTATTATTATTATTATTATTATTATTATTATTATTATTATTATTATTATTATTATTATTATTATTATTATTATTATTATTATTATTATTATTATTATTATTATTATTATTATTATTATTATTATTATTATTATTATTATTATTATTATTATTATTATTATTATTATTATTATTATTATTATTATTATTATTATTATTATTATTATTATTATTATTATTATTATTATTATTATTATTATTATTATTATTGTTATTATTGTTATTATCATTATGAAGCTTTGATGAAGACAAAATAGCTCGATATTAGTTCATCAGATCATACTAGAGCTAACAACGTTTGTTGTGTAGAACAGAACAGATCAGGTTTGAAATGCAGAACATGTTAATATAAGTTATTTAGAATAGAGCTGAATAGAAAATGGAGCAGATCGAGTTTGGAGCTTCGTTAAATCAGATCAGCATAGGTTTCAAGGCTTTCACTTGACAAAATATTTGTAGCAGTTGAACAACTCAGAATATAATAAAATATGCCAGAGTTAACTTTGTACGAGATTACACGTTTTAAACAAAAATGAGGAACATTAAATTGAACAGTGAAGCAAAGTACAAGTTTTCAGTGCTCACTAATTACATGTGGACGACTTCATCGACTTGTCTACCGGACATATTTATTGGCATCTTGCCGATTCATCTTGGGGCCTTGGGTTCATAACTGAATTTTCATGGTCCTTTCATGCATTTAAATCTAATTAACTTCAACTAGAAATAAATGTATGGTTATGATTTGAATATATTTTAAAATACTACAAATAGTATTAAGCAATTGAGGAGAACTCGTCGTGATTGAATGCAACTTGATTTATTAGATCCTACCAAGTGTAACATAATGAGTCTTGGTTCATACCTGTAGAACCGAGCACTTGTCGCTTTATCAAAAACTATAGCTGATGGTGACGATGCAACTCTATTCTTTTAAATCCGTATAGTAATTCAAGTGTCACGGTTCGTTCGCCCCGACTAACAGTGACATTTATTGCACTTTCAGCAATTCCTCTCAATAATTGCATTACTTGTAATCAATGGAAATCAAACACATGACCATGGCTATGATACCATTGTAGGATCAAGCACTTGCCGCTTTACCAAAAGCTATAGGTGGTGGAAACAATGCAAATCCAATAATTTAAATCGTATAATAACTCAAGCTACACGGTTCGATCGCTCTATCTAGTATGGACAGTTATTGTACTTTCAACAATACTTCTGTCTTAATCATTTGTTTGAATTTTTTTTGTCAATTAAATTTTGTTTTTAAGCCGTTGATGGTTGAATACGCCATTAGTTTAAATTTAATTTTGTTATGTAATATTATGGTAAATCAAGTTATTTATTCTAGTTTAAGTTAAGTTGTTAAAATTCCAGTGATTATATGTTGGTCCATATGAGATCCATTCGAATTCCAACCAAACTATAGTATAACTTAACTTACTACACGTACTAAAATCCATAACCAAAGTCAGTTGCTCAGATACCAACCAAAAAAAGGGTCCATGTACTAACCGGAACCCGAAATTTTGAAAAAATATCCTACCCGATGAGTTCTATGTATATCCGGTACCCGACTACCCCTAAATCATCACAACCAGCAAAAGCACGAAAAAGGAGAAGCAAATTAATAATTTAAGAAGAACTAAAATGAGTTGAAACGCACGTGGGAAATGAGACAAAAGCAAAGAGAGTTGAAGAAATATCAAGGGATTGAGTTGGTATCAAAGGACATGAGCTTGGCCTTTTTCAGTATTTAAAGTTACAATGTTGAAAAGTTTGTGGCCATATAAAGCAGAACCGTATATATCTACAGGCACTGTCATCTTTTCTACCTCTTAGCTTTGAATTCAGGTCAAAATTCATAGACAAGCGTGTGTGATCGTAGGTTTTAATTTCTCTCTTCTTCTGATAAGGTTCACTCAATCAAAATGTCTTTTAACACATGTATAATTTTTAAAACACATATGAAATTTTTTCTCCAAGTTTACTAAATTATAGTGTTATCCTTGTTTGTCCAGTCTCGCTTCCTAGATATATATGCCTCCAACATATTTAAGTTGGATTACAAGTTTGGAAATAGTTCTATGGTCATGTTTTGTTTGAGTATTGGATTTAATCGTTACTCATACCAAATGATGTATTATTTATCCTCCATACATCAAATCACTAACAACTAAGAATGCATCAATCAAATCAATAATAATTACTCACAATCAAATCATTGAACTAAAATTATAATATTATCTCTCATATTCTTAAGTTTTATATTAATAATTATTTAAAATGATAAATATGTCTGATGCCCCCCAAAGAGCACCTCGGGACCCGAGGACCGAGCACTACGGCGTCAGCCCTACCTACGCCATCGGAGGAGAGAACAATCAAGCGACGCGCGTGGAGCTCGAGCTCGGGATTTTTAACCGAGGCCCTGCCACACGCTCGGGAATCGCCCGAGCTCCTTTGTTATGGAGAGAAGCTTGTGACCTGAGGAGACTACCTAAGTTCGGGGCCTCTCCCGAGGACCCCAACCCGATGTGTTAAAGCACTCCCACAAAATGCGGAGAACGTGGGCCGGATTATGCGGGAAACGTGCGCACGACCTCACCCACGTCTTGACAGAACGTGCAAGCAAACCGATTCATCTGCCTAGCCCCTCTATAAATACCCCCAGGTTTGCTCTTTCAGATTCATTCGGCGCCCCTCTGACGAAGTATTTTGTGGTTGCAGATCTCGATCCAACACGCGACTTTCTTCCAAATTACCCGACGTCATCAAAACTCTTCGGTGTAGCATCGTTTGCTCTCGGCTGAACTATTTGGCTACATCAATTGGCGCCGTCTGTGGGAACTTATAGAAGAAAATATAAGATGCCGCCGAAGAGGACTAGAGCTCGGTATAGTGGGGACAACAGTAACACGGAGAGCACTACTCAGGGGTCGGAGAATCCTACTCTTACCCCCGTCCAGATAGCTGAATTAATAGCCACCAATGTGGCGCAAATATTGGCAGGTCAACCTGCTCCACCACCGCCACCTAATCTCGATCAGCAAGCCGAGGAGATTAGGAGGATTCGTGAGGAGTTAGAAACTCGACAAGCCGAGGAGATGAGAAGGATGCGGGAGGAATTGGAGAATCAACGAGTTGAAGAGATGAGAAGGATGTATGAGGAGTTAGAGAATCTGAGGACGGAGAGGAACTCGGCACCCCCTCCCCCGTCTGCTCGGGAGGTGCCATTTTCTACGGAGGTATTGGATGCCGATCTGCCTCAACACTTCAAGTATCACAATGTTGGGGAATATGACGGGATGGGAGATCCCGAGGAGCATCTATCTCGGTTTGAGAACGCTGCTTTGCTCCACCGATATTCTGACCCGATCAAATGCTGGATCTTTTTGACTATTCTAGTCCGAGCTGCCCAGCAGTGGTTCAATCTTCTGCCAGCTGGGAGTATCAAGTGTTTCCAGGACTTCAGCCAGGCGTTTTTACATCAATTCGCTAGCAGCAAGAAACAGCCCCTGACTACCTTGAATCTATTCACTGTGAAGCAAAAGGAACATGAGACTCTTCGGGAGTACATTCGGCGCTTCAACAGAACTATCATCGAGGTACCATTGGCTACGCCCGACCTCCTGATTGGGGCATTCACCCAGGGGCTGCGAGGGGGTGACTTCTTCAAATCGCTGGTTAAGAAGCCCCCAAAGACGTTTGATGAGCTTCTGACCAAGGCGGAAAAGTACGTCAATGTAGAGGAGATACAGTCCTCAAGAAAAAATGAACAGAGGCCACCTCCTCGGGAGGGTCGGGATGCTCGGGCAGAGAGACCTCAACCGAGGCCAATCAGACAAGAACCCCCTTTGCTGTTGGGGGAGTTTTCTGCTCGGACGCCTCTGAAAGTGAGCAAAGCTCGGGCGTTGGAAGTTTGTGATGAAAGGAAGGTCGTCCAACGTCCTCGGGGCAGTGACGGGACCCCGAGGAACCCAAAATCTGACAAGTTTTGCGATTTCCACATGGACTATGGTCACACTACTGCGGAATGTCGTCTATGGGACCAGGAGTTGGAGCGAATCTTACAGAACAACCCCGACGTGCGGGCAGCGCTGGTGGCTGACAAGCCACGTCGGTGGGAGAAGAGGCCTCATCGGGAGGACGATAGGCAACCTAGTAGCAGGACCCCGAGTCATGGTAGGACACCTCAGAGACAGGATCAGCAACCTAACCGGGGAGAACGAAGGACACCTCAACCCCGAGGATTTATTAACATGATTTCTGGAGGACCTACTGATGGGGACTCCAATAGGGCGAGAAAGACAAGGCTTAGGCGTATGGAAACCATGGAGGTCGGGAATAGGCGCCCGGGACCTACCATCTCCTTTGGCCCCGAGGACATGCCTCTTGATGCGAAATCGCACAATGATGCATTGGTTATCAGGGCTATGATTGCCAATTATGAACGTGGCCCGTATCTTTTGGATTCAG
Source organism: Dorcoceras hygrometricum (assembly GCA_001598015.1). Taxonomy (NCBI): domain Eukaryota; kingdom Viridiplantae; phylum Streptophyta; class Magnoliopsida; order Lamiales; family Gesneriaceae; genus Dorcoceras; species Dorcoceras hygrometricum. The sequence goes on along the minus strand of KV020391.1, from coordinate 4,201 downwards.
GGAGCTCGGTCAACGTGTTTTTCAAGAGTGCCGCGGACCAGATGGATCTCGGGGAGTATCGCATGGAACCTGTGAACACGCCTTTGTATGGGTTCACGGGGGATTATTTGCAGCCAGTGGGGGCTGTTCAATTGCCTATGTCGCTCGGGTCGGGCGAGTGTAGGAAGACGAAGGTAATAGAATTTACTGTGGTGGACACGCCTTCTTCCTACAACGTCATTCTTGGAAGGCCAACCATGGCTGCGTTCTCGGCGGTGGCCTCGGCCTTACACCAAAAGATCAAATTCCCAGTTGGAGACTCAGTAGGGGAGGTCCTTGGGGATCGTAAGATGGCGAGGAAATGTTATGTTGAGGAAGTGAGAGTGGAGCAGAAGGTTGCCAAGTCCCGAGCTCAAGACCATCCTAGGGCTCGGGAAGACAGAGGTGTGAACTTGGTAGGGGAAGACTTTCAGTTGACTGTGGAGGATGAGGAAGAAGAAGTGGTCCTCGATCCTCCGTCAGGGATTGTGAAAATCGCTAAGTCCCTCCCCGAAGATGTGCGAGGACAGTTGGTTCATTGTTTGGAGAAGAACAAGGATATTTTCGCTTGGTCGCCGTCTGATCTAAAGGGGGTCAAGCGTGAGGTGATGGAGCATCGGTTGAATGTCTCCTCGGGCTCTCGACCCGTTATTCAGAAAAGGAGGCACTTCGGGCCCGAGAAAGACGCAGTGATTAGGAGTCAGGTCGGGGACCTATTGCAAGCGGGCCATATCAGAGAAATACATTTCCCTACTTGGTTGTCTAACGTCGTTCTAGTACCGAAGGCCACAGAGAAATGGAGGATGTCTGTAGATTTTCGGGATCTGAACAAGGCTTGCCCCAAGGATTGTTATCGTCTCCCGAGGATCGATCAACTTGTTGATTCCACCTCGGGTCACGAGTTGCTCAGCTTCCTGGATGCATATCAGGGTTATCACCAGATACCATTGGCCGAGGAGGATCAGCGAAAGGTCAGTTTTATTACAGCAGATGGAACGTTCTGCTATGTGGTAATGCCTTTCGGGCTTAAGAACGCAGGGGCAACGTACCAACGACTGATGGATAAGGTGTTCAAAGAGCAGATCGGGAGAAACGTCGAGGTCTACGTCGATGATATTTTGATTAAGTCTCGGGAAGAAGCGTGCTTCATATCTGACGTCGAGGAGACTTTCCGCACTCTGCGGAATTATCATGTCAAGCTTAACCCGAGTAAATGCTTATTTGGAGCTCGGACAGGAAAATTTCTGGGCTATATGGTGACTCGTCGGGGAATTGAAGCTAATCCCGAGAAGGTGCGAGCTCTCGCTTCTATGTGTTCGCCCCGGAATGTTCAGGAGGTTCAGAGGTTGACGGGGAGAATTGCCGCTCTCTCCCGATTTATTTCTAGGTCGGCTGACCGAAGCCTTCTTTTTTCAAGATACTTCGCCGAGCTAAACAGTTCGAATGGAATGAACATAGTGAAAGATGTGTTCGCCCCGGAATGTTCAGGAGGTTCAGAGGTTGACGGGGAGAATTGCCGCTCTCTCCCGATTTATTTCTAGGTCGGCTGACCGAAGCCTTCCTTTTTTCAAGATACTTCGCCGAGCTAAACAGTTCGAATGGAATGAACATAGTGAAAGGGCGTTTCAGGAGTTGAAAGAATATCTGAAAGGCTTTCCCGTCCTGAATAAACCCGAGCTCGGGGAGCCATTATTTGTTTATCTCGCCGTTACTCCACAAGCAGCGAGCTCAGTATTAGTTCGGGAGGAAAGACAGGTACACCAACCTGTATATTTCGTGAGCCATGCTCTGAAAGGAGCTGAGCTAAATTATACTACGCAAGAGAAGTTGGCTCTGGCCTTGGTTATCACAGCTCGACGCCTCAGGCCATATTTCTTATCTCACCCGATCACAGTGCTTACAAATAGCGCGCTCGGGCAAATTGTCTCTCATCCCGATGCTTCTGGAAGGCTTGTTAAATGGGTTACCGAACTTAGTGAGTATGATATTCAGTTTAAACCTCGGGCAGCCATCAAAGCGCAGGCTTTAGCAGATTTCTTGGCAGAAACGGTACACCTCGAGCAAGAGGAAAGGTGGAACAGTATATGTTGACGGATCTTCTTGCGTCTCGGGAAGCGGCGTCGGGGTAGTTATGGTATCCCCCTGGGGGGAGGAAACAAGCTTGGCGATTACTCTTGATTTCAAAGCCTCCAACAATGAAGCTGAGTATGAGGCCTTGCTCATCGGACTCCGAGCCGCAAAAAACATGGGAATAGCTCGGGTCCTTCTTTATTCTGATTCTCAGTTGGTAATTCAGCAACGCAACGGGAAGTTTGATATCAATAATGAAAAGATGGTGAAGTATGCGGAGGCGTTGAATAAACTGACAGAGGCTTTCTCCGAGGTGATTCTGGAACAACTACCTCGGGAAAACAATGAAAAAGAAGACAAGCTCGCAAAGATGGCTAGCTCCCTTGCTCCATCCTCGGGTCAGGAAATACAGGGGAAAGAGCTGGTATCGTTAATATATCAGGTCGGGCAGAATCAAGGAGGAGTACCTGCTTCAGATTGGCGACACGACATCTTGGAATATATCTTGCGAAGAGTGGTATCCGACGACCCTCGTCGAGCTAGGGAACTTAGGCGCCAAGCCTCACGCTTTGTATTTTGAATGATAAGTTATACAAGAGGCTTTTTCCCGACCTCTGCTAAAGTGCCTGGGGCCCGACGAGGCCAGATATGTCCTGAAGGAGATTCACGAGGGATGCTGCGGAAATCACCTCGGCGCCATAGCTCTGGCTCGAAAGGCTACACTTGCAGGATTCTTTTGGCCTACTATGCAACAAGATTCTACTGCTCTTGTCCGATCTTGTCGGGGCTGTCAGAAGCATGCCAATCTTCAAAAACAGCCCGCCGAGCCCTTGAAAACTATCATCTCCTCATGCCCGTTTGATCAATGGGGCATGGATATTGTGGGACCTTTCCCACCAGCCGGAGGACAGAGGAAATTCTTGTTGGTTGCTGTGGACTACTTCTCTAAATGGGTCGAGGCCGAGCCCTTGGCAAAGATATATGAGGCTGAGGTGTTGAATTTTCTATGGAAGAACATCGTCTGCCGTTTCGGGATACCTCGGCGACATATCTCTGATAATGGAACACAATTCTGCGGAGCTAAAATTCGAGCGTGGTGTCAGGAATTGAAAATCGAGCAAGTCTTCACCTCGGTCGCCTACCCTCAGAGCAATGGACAGGTCGAAGTCACGAACCGGACCATTGTGCAAGCTCTTAAAGCGCGACTGGAATCTGCTCGGAGAAGATGGGCGGATGAATTGCCCAGTGTTCTCTGGGCTTATCGAACAACCACCCGAGCTGCTACAGGTGAGACACCTTTCTCGATGGTATATGGCACGGAGGCGTTGCTACCCGCCGAGATTGGACAAGATAGTATTCGGGTCATAGAGTACGCCGAAGATAACGACGAGATAAGGGGTCTCGAGCTGGACTTTCTAGAGGAAAAAAGAGCCCGAGCAGCAGTGCGCTTAGCAGCTTATCAGAGGAGAATGGAGCACTCCTATAACAAGAGAGTCCGACCTCGGAAATATGAGCTGGGAGACCTCGTCTGGAGGAAGATACAATATCAAGGTGACAGAGGGAAACTGGATCCGAAGTATGAAGGACCATACAAGGTGGTCGGGAAAGCGGGAATCACCGCTTATTATCTGGAGGATGCGCATGGGAAACGAGGGCGTCGGTCGTGGAATATTATTCATCTTCGGAAGTACTATGCCTAGGTTTTCTTTTTGATACCTGTAACTATATTTGGCTTGGCTACTATCTGTAATAGTTATTCTGTGGAATGAAAGATTTTTCCTCTCAACTCATGGTGTCAATTATCGAGCTCCTCGAGTGACGATCCGAGCTGAGCACATAAGCCCGACCAGCTCGGCACATAAGCCCAGTTCCGCACTGGCAAATATAAGCCCAGTGCCACACTGGAAAACTCGCGTAGCTCTTCTACGCAAACACATATGCCCGACCAGCTCGGCACATAAGCCCAGTCCCGCACTGGCAAACTCGCGTAGCTCTTCTACGCAAATACATAAGCCCGACCAGCTCGGCACATAAGCCAAGTTCCGCACTGGCAAACTCGTGTAGCTCTTCTACGCAAACACATAAGCCCGACCAGCTCGGCACATAAGCCCAG
>KV020390.1:0-12820 GCA_001598015.1 Dorcoceras hygrometricum | reverse complement strand
TCTCAAGGAGTCCAGCGCCACCAAGAACGTCAAACACAAAGGCTGTAATCGACAGGAAATGGCGATAGAAAAAGACGGTGAACAGTAGATATTTCGAGGGTTTGGAGAAGAGGAGATAAGAAATATCTGGTTCAAAATAATTCGAAGTGTCGATCAACACTTCTATAAATACCTCTTAAAGCCTCGCCTGCTGATTCATTAAAATCAATCGAAGTGACCAGCAGAAGTCTATCAGCAGCAGCCCTCTTTCCTTTCGTAAAATTCAGCAGCAACGACCAAAAAGCAATCGCAAGAAAACACTCCAAAACGACACCGTTCCAACTTATCAAAACGACGTCGTAGCGATACACCAGCTGACAACAGATCTCGCTCCAAAACAATCCATCTGCTGGTCGCGTGAAATTACTCAAAACGTCGACGCATCAACTAATCCAAACGACGTCACTTTAGATACGTAAACATTGCTTCCAACAGCTACGAAAAGCTCAAAACGCAGCGTTTCAACTAATTCAAACGACGCCGCTTCTCAACATTATAGTATTTGCGCGCCTGCTAGTCAGCAGCAACCATCACAACGCAATCTACTGCCAGCAGAAAGAACAGATTGTTAGAGTAGATGCCCAACTAGCCAACTTGTGGCGTGTGGGTTTTATAGACTCTTGTACAAACAGTCTTTATATATGATATTCGCATTTTCTTATATGGCATTCTTTACTTTCATTATGTGTGTAATGATTACAACCAGCAGCAACCTCAAACTCGAAACTAAAACCAGCAGCTCTCATTGCGTCACGATGACGTCATCTCTGCTGATTCAAAATCCACCAGCAAGAGCTACAGTACCGTTGACCAGCGTTGACTTCACCAAAAATCGATATTTATCATCTCTTAAACTAGCGCTGCGGCTGATGAATCAGCAAGAACCTTATTTCTTTCGCATAATCCTCAAAATACACGTGATTAATCCCAAATCAAATCAATTAATCACTAATCTAAATCCTCAATCCTCACAGTTGAGCTGTCCTCAGAATCCTTTGGCTCCCTGTGTTCGGTTGTAGCCTTGATCTCATGCATAGCATCTGCATTTAATTTGTTGCTAGCTAACTTTTTTTTTTAGTTTCTCTCCGTACTGGGGTTTGACCCCTGTCCCTCTGGGGCTTGGTTGTTTGTTTCCTGTATGTGTTTTCAGTTTATCATGGTTTCTCTGCTGGTCGTGGAGTAGACCCAGATGGAGGTGCCCCATGAGGTGATTAGAGTGTCCCAGTTAACGTATAGCATATTATGTATCAGTTCTGTTAGCCGGGGGTTGTCCTGTGCTTTCTAGTAGTGGTTGTATGGTATTTGATATATGTTTTAATGTTGTACGGTTGTATTGAGTGATTTTAATTACTTGGATATTTTGAGTATTGTTGTATTTTAAATTATATGTTTTAATCGTCAGGCCAAAGCGAAAATTTTAAGCCACTTTTGTATGCTTCCGCTATTGTTTTCCGTGGTTTAACTCTATGTTTTTCACGAGGCCTGAAATTTTTGGTATCAGAGCTTAAGCTGGGATAAGCTCGATTTCTTTGATCACACTTGAGTCTAGGCACAGTGTTGCGTGTTGCATGTGCTTGATTATGTGATTCTATGTGATTTATCTGTTGTTGCGAGACCTTACCTTCTTAGCGCCTTCGTAGATGCCGCCTAGACGTAGGGAGGGCAGTTTCAGGAAGAGTCCGAAGGTCAGAACGAGGAAGTGCAGCGTAGTGTTCCTCGTCATGGACGCGATAGACATGTTGACTTTGAGGTAGATGAGCTGGCAGCCCGAGTGGATGATATGGAACTAGTGATGGCGAGGTTTCAGCGGATGAATCCTCAGACGTTCAATGGTGATGAGCCTAGTTCTGATGCTGAGTCCTGGTTGCAGTATATTACCGGATTGTTCGATCGTGTCAGGTATGATGATGAGCGTAGGCTGCGTTTAGCTACATTTCAGTTGAGGAGAAGTTCCGAGCGTTGGTGGAGAGGTGCTTCTATGACTCTCGAGGAGACAGGTGTGGGGATTTCGTGGAGTAGTTTTTGTACTGCCTTTCGTCAGGAGTACGTTCCGGAATCTTTTGTGAAGGCCAGGGAGCGAGAGTTCGATAACTATGGAACTAGTGATGGCGAGGGTTCAGCGGATGAATCCTCAGACGTTCAATGGTGATGAGCCTAGTTCTGATGCTGAGTCCTGGTTGCAGTATATTACCGGATTGTTCGATCGTGTCAGGTATGATGATGAGCGTAGGCTGCGTTTAGCTACATTTCAGTTGAGGAGAAGTTCCGAGCGTTGGTGGAGAGGTGCTTCTATGACTCTCGAGGAGACAGGTGTGGGGATTTCGTGGAGTAGTTTTTGTACTGCCTTTCGTCAGGAGTACGTTCCGGAATCTTTTGTGAAGGCCAGGGAGCGAGAGTTCGATAACCTGGTTCAGGGTTCGATGTCCGTGGATGAGTATGCCCGGAGATTCTCTTCTCTTCTTGCCTATGTTCCACATGTTGCTGGCCGAGAGAAGGCAAAGAGGAACAAGTTCATGGAGGGGCTCAATGAAGAGCCGTATTCTTTTGTGTTGGCGGGTTTACCGGAGAGCTATGCAGAAGCGGTGGACAGGGCTATAGACATTGAGGAAGGACTGCAGAATCATCGGTCGTGTGTTAGGCCACAAGGAGTGCAAGGTATTCGTCCCGTGGTTTCGGGGGTGCAACCTTCCCGGCCAGTACAGTCGTCTCAGCCACCCCAACAGCATCAACAAGTATCCCAACAGTCTAGACACCAGAGGTTTAGACCTCGTGGTCGTCAATTTAAGAAGAAGCTGGTTCTAGTTCTTCTGGCTCGGGGAGTTCGAGCAGTGGTAGTAGCTCCAAGGTGGAGTATTGTGGCCAGTGTGGTGGAAGGCACCCGACAGCGCAGTGGTGTGCAGGGTTCCTGCAATGTCTGTGGTCAGTACGGACATTTTGCTAGAGTGTTTCCTTTGTCTGGATCGCAGCATACCGCAGCTCCACCGCAGGGTCGAGGTGGATCTTCTACGGGTCGTTCTGCTTTTCCTGTTCAGCAGCAGAGGTTAAGGGAGCCTCAGTTTAGGCCGTTTCAGCAGCCTGGTCCTTTGCAGTTTGGACAGTCTTCCCATCCTCAGTTTTTTGGACCTCAGTTTTCCCAAGTGAATGCCATGACTAGGGAACAGGCGGAGGGCACGCCAGGCGGAGGGATTATTACAGTTACTTGCTTTGTTTTTGATTTTCCTGCGCGTGTGTTGTTTGATACAGGAGCATCACATTCTTTTATTTTTGATGCATTTGTGGTTGAGCATGGTTTGCGTACCACATCTTTGTGTGATATTGTATCTGTTGCGACTCCTGCCGGCGCGAGCCTGTTTTCCCAGGAGATTTTGTTGAATGGCGTTCTTAGGTTTGGCGAGAGTGTGTTGTTAGCCAACCTGATCAGGCTAGTGATGTGGGATTTCGATTGTATCGTGGGAATGGACGTGTTGTCTAGTTATAGGGATACTGTGGATTTTTTCCATGGCAATGTGTGATTTAGGCCCCAGTTTGGCGAGAAATGCAATTTCTACGGCCAAGATTCCCAGTTGAAGATTCCTTTATTCTCTGCGATGGAGATGTTTATCCTGTTGTCGCTAGAGAACGCTTGTGTTATGATCTATGCCTTAGATGCGTCTTCTTCTTCGAGCGTAGAGCTTAGTAGGGTTTCTGTGGTTTAACATTTCCCGGATGTGTTTCCTGAGGAGATTCCTGGTATTCTTCCGAGTAGGGAGATAGACTTCAGCATTGAGTTGGTACTGGTACAGCTTCGATCGCGTGCTCCGTATCGTTTAGCTCCTGCTGAGTTGAGGGATCTTAAGGTTCAACTTAGTGATTTGCTGGAGAAGGGTTTCATTAGACTGAGTATGTCCCCGTGGGGAGCGCCTATCTTGTTTGTCAAGAAGAAGGACGGGTCGATGAGGATGTGTATCGACTTTAGGCAGTTGAATAAGGCGACTGTGAAGAATAAGTACCCTTTCCTTAGGATCGATGATTTGTTTGATCAGCTTCAGGGTTCGACTGTGTTTTCTAACATCGACCTTCGTTCGGGGTACCATCAGTTGCGCATCCGTGAGCGGTATGTTGAGAAGACTGCATTTCGTACGAGGTATGGGCATTATGAGTTTCTAGTTATGCCTTTCGGTTTGACGAATGCTCCCGCAGTTTTCATGGACTTGATGAATAGAGTCTTTAGAGAGTTCATCGATCAGTTTGTGATTGTGTTTATTGATGACATTTTGGTGTACTCTAAGACTCTGTTGCAGCACAAGGAGCATTTGAAGTTAGTTCTTCAGAAGCTACGAGACTCGCAGCTGTATACTAAATTCTCAAAGTGCGAGTTTTGGTTAGACCGAGTTGTTTTTCTGGTTCATGTGATTTCTGTTGATGGTATTTCTGTGGATTCCAGTAAGGTTGAGGCTGTGATTAACTGGGAGCGTCCCAAGAATGTGTCTGAGATTCGTAGTTTCTTGGGTTTGGCTGGCTATTATCGGCGGTTTATAGAGGGATTCTATAGTATAGCTAAGCCAATGACGCAGTTGACTCAGAAATACAAGAGTTTTTGTGGAAAGAGCAATGCAAGAATAGTTTTCTGTTGCTCAAAGAGAAGCTAACTACTGCGCCTGTGTTAGCCCTACCGTGTGGTTCAGGTGGTTTTGTTGTTTGTTCAGATGCTTCCTTGAATGGATTGGGTTGTGTGTTGATGCAGAATGGTCGAGTCATTGTGTATGCCTCTCGGCATTTGAAGCCGCATGAGACTCGTTACACAGTTCATGACCTGGAATTAGCGGCAGTGGTTTTTGCTTTGAAGATTTGCCGCCACTACCTTTATGGTGAGCAGTTTGTGGTGTACTCCGACCACAAGAGTCTTCAATATCTATTTTTCTCAGTCAGATTTGAATAATATCAGCCTGGGAAGATGAATGTAGTTGCTGATGCATTGAGCAAAAAGGCTCAAGTGGCGATGCTGGCTTCGATGCATAGTTCTAAGGTCCATGAGCATCTAAGCACTACTGGTTGGCGTTATTACCGAGCTGAGGATTATGTTGTGGTGTCTTCTGTTCAAGTTGAGACACAGATTGTTGCTAGCATTAGACCAGCTCAGAGGACTGATCCATCCATCCATGAGTTGAAGCTGAAGGTGAGAGCAGGACAGTTGGAGGACTATTCTGTCTCTTCCAATGGTTGTTTGAGGTTTCGTGGCAGGCTGGTTGTGCCGAATCTGATTGATTTGAAGGAATAGATCTTGCGAGAAGCGCATTGCAGTAGATACAGTTTCCATCCTGGTGCAAGGAAGATGTATCATTCCTTGAAGCAGCATTACTGGTGGGTAGGTTTGAAGAGTGATGTTGCTGATTTTGTAGCCCGTTGTTTGAAATGTCAGCAAGTCAAGACAGAAAGGATGAGACCTGGTGGTTTGTTGCAAAGCTTAGAGGTGCCCCAATGGAATTGGGAGCATATAGCTATGGATTTTGTCACGCATTTTCCTCGTTCCAGCTGAGGTTGTGATGCAGTTTGGGTGATAGTTGACAGATTGTCGAAGTCTGCGCGCTTAATTCCCTACAACATGACCTATTCTTTGAAGAAGATGGCGAAGCTGTACGTAGATTTTGTGGTGCGTTTGCACGGTGTGCCAGTTTCGATTGCTTCAGATCGTGATCCTCGATTTACTTCCAGGTTTTGGAAGAGTTTTCAAACAGCTTTGGGTACTAGATTGGCTATGATTACAGCTTATCACCCCCAGAAAGATGGCCAATCAGAGAGAAATATCTAGATTTTAGAGGATATGTTAAGAGCTGTTGTGATGGATTTTAGTGGTTGCTGGCAAGACTCGTTGTCTTTGGTTGAGTTTTCCTACAATAACATCTATCAGGTCACGATTGGAAAGGAACCCTTTTAGGCTTTGTATGGCAGGAAGTGCAGATCTCCTATATGTTGGGAAGAAGTGGGGGAGAAGCAGTTGTCTTCTCCAGAGTTTGTGCAGCAGATGAGAGATCAGGTGGATTTGATTCGCCAATGAATGAAAGCTGCACAAGATCGCCAAGCAAGTTATGCAAATAAGAGGCGTAGGCCTTTAGAATTTGAGGTTGGTGATAAAGTTTTCCTTAAGGTTTCTCCTTTCCGTGCTGTGATGCGATTTGGCTTCAAAGAAAAGTTAGCTTCTCGTTATGTTGGTCCTTATGAGATCTTAGAAAGGATTGGCCCTTTGGCATTTCGCTTGCTGTTTCCATCGGATTTGTCCTCCTTGCATGATGTGTTTCATTTTTCGATGTTGAGGAAGTATGAGCCAGATCCCTCGCATGTGATGAGAACTGACGAGGTAGAGTTAGATCAGACTTTGAGCTATGTGGAATATCCCTTGCAGATTTTGGATAGAAAAAGAAACAGCTGAGGAATAAAACCATTTCTTTGGTGATGGTTCAGTGGAGCAAACATGGTAGAGAAGAAGCTACTTGGGAGCTGGAAGAGAAGATGCAGCGTGAGTGGCCGCATCTGTTTGAGTGAGCTTAGTATCAGATTTCAGTAGCTAGTTTGTTCCTTGCTTTTCCAGTGGTTGTTTCCCTAGTTATCTTGAACTCTTGATCTTAAGCTGTTTGATTCGAGGACGAAATCCTGTTTTAGTGGGGGAGAGATGTGAGACTAGAAAAGCTGACGAGGTTAATTGAGTTAATTAATCGGGTTTTATTGAGATCAGCTTTGCGTCGATGTGCTTGAAGAATCTACCGAGTTTTGTTTTAGTCCTTGGAACAGGTCTGGAGAGCTAGAGTTTTATCTTGATATCTGTTCAGAAGTTAGCGTGGGTCATCCCTGAGTGCTAGCTTTCAGCAGTGGTGACGTGAGCAGTTGTCGCTGGATTGTTGGTTTCCTGTTTAGAGAAGAAGTCTGATATCGTGGGCATTCAGATGTCTCCTAGCGTGTTATCAGTAGCGGGTGTTGGTACGTCATCGTTTGAATTAGTTGGAACGATAGTGTTTTGAATTAGCGGAGGAGACTCGGCAGTGAGCAGCGTTGGTCTTCAGTTGTGTGAGAGATTTGATGTTGCGTTGCGAACAGATGTTGGTTAGTTGTTCAGCAGTGAGTAGCGGGTGACGTGTCCAGCTACGACAGTAACTCTCTGCGACGTCATTTGGTTTAAGTGATCGCTGTTTTGGCGTAGAGTGAGATCTGTTGCGAGATCTGGTTGCGAGCGGGAATATCAGCTGTGTTAACTTAAGTTGTCGGTGGATCTGTTTCCAGTTTTAGTCAGCTGTGTGATTTAAATAGGGGACTTAGTCTTAGTTCTCTATTATTGTTCCCGAAACTTAGAATATTTCCCGATTGTAGATCTCTGTCGCGATACCCTAGCTACTGTTCACCGAACCTTATCTCCTTCGATTGCCGAAGGTAGACAGCTCCGATTGAAGTAATAGTGGTAGTGTTGGACTCCTCTTGCTGAGACACTTCGTTTGGATATTGCTTCGGACGTTTGCTTGAAGCTGGTGAGGTGCGGGAAGACATCTCCCGTCTGTAGTTTGCTAGCCTTCCGTCCTAGCTTGTTGGGGTAAGTGTTCAGATCCTACCTTGTGCTTTGTTAGAGCCTTCTGTTGTGTTAGAAGGGTAGGATGAACTCTGGTTGAGTTCGTAGCTCCCAGCTGTTGCTTTTCTGTGTTACGGTCCTTGAGTAGTTTTGTAACTGGCTTAGCAGGTGTGAGATCTGCGTTGCTCGGACCCAGTTTGTAGTAATTGTTGCACAGAGACTTGGGGTACGGATGTGATCTTGCTTACATCGTTGAGATTTGGCATGGATATGTGCTTATGCTTGTTGTTTTGTGATGCTGTGTATATTGTCTGTTATATGTTGCATTGTGTTGCACTTCATACACGCATCTGTTCCATGTTGTTTCAGATCTCTTGTACCTGTGTCTTTCGATTGCTGAATTGAGCGTGCCAGGGTGCTTGTAGAGGCGCGCTGGTAACTCCCGTCCCTCATCCCCTGCTGGGACTGTTAGCCACCGTGTGCGGAGTGGGTAGCTCCCACATCTCTCATGTTGGGCAACAGCAGGTTGAGCGTTGTTTATGCACCTGGTACCGTGTGCTGAGACGAGTGGGTAGCTCCCATATACTCACACACATTGTGGCCACTGTCTTCTGTTCAGATTCCAGTTGTTGAGCTGTCCTTGGACTCCTTTGGCTCCCTGTGTTTGGTTGTAGCTTTGATCTCATGCATAGCATTTGCATTTTATCTGTTGCTAGCTAACTGCTTTTTTTCAGTTGCTCTCCGTATTGGGGTTTGACCCATGTCCCTCTGAGGCTTGGTTGTTTGTTGCCTGTATGTGTTTTCAGGTTATCATGGTTTCTCTGCTGGTCTTGGAGTAGACCCAGCTGGAGGTGCCCCAGGAGGTGGTTTGAGTGTCCCAGTTAGCGTATAGCATATTATGTATCAGTACTGTTAGCCGGGGGTTGTCCTGTGCTTTGTAGTAGTTGTTGTATGGTACTTGATATATGTTTTAATGTTGTACTGTTGTACTGAGTGATTTTAATTACTGGGATATTTTGAGTATTGTTGTATTTTAAATTATATGTTTTAATCGTCAGGACAAAGCGAAAATTAAAGCCACTTTTGTATGCTTTCGCTATTGTTTTGCGTGGTTTAAATCTATGTTGTGCACGAGGCCTGACATTTTGAGTTTCTTGATCTGGAATTTGTTGCACTAAATCGAGAATGGCTTCTCTTTTATCTTTTGAAATTACGCATAAATGACAGATGCCTTTTGAAGGGGTTTCATTTTCAGATTTTGTTACGTCTTTTGTTATGTGCTTGTATCACTAGGAATGTCGTCTATCAATTCATTAATCTTAATCTTTTGATGTTTTCTGTTGTTCTTCTTTGGTTTTTTAGTACAAATTTGAGGTATGTCCAGGTTGGTTACAGTTCCAGCATTTCTATGTATTTGATTTAATATTAGATTTCCTATGTTTTCGAAATCTTTGATTATTAAATTTGGAAAATTTAGAAGATGATTGGAATCTCTTCTCCGTCTTTTTACGACGAATAGAAGGGGGATCTATGTTCATAAGATCGAACATTGATCAAAAACTGCCCAACTCTTTGCAAGTTGTTGTTCTATCAGATTTATATTAGCTTAAAGTTTAAGTTCTGGTTACAGTTCCAGCATTTCTATGTATTTGATTTAATATTAGATTTCCTATGTTTTCGAAATCTTTGATTATTAAATTTGGAAAATTTAGAAGATGATTGGAATCTCTTCTCCGTCTTTTTACGACGAATAGAAGGGGGATCTATGTTCATAAGATCGAACATTGATCAAAAACTGCCCAACTCTTTGCAAGTTGTTGTTCTATCAGATTTATATTAGCTTAAAGTTTAAGTTCAGAACATAAAGATAATCCTTCTTTTTTATGAATGCGAACAATTGTCCGAAAGTCATGTCCCTGAAATGAATGTCTTCAGTACCAATCGCGCTTTGTAATTTTTGAATTATCCTATCGGCAAAGAGACGGGGTAGCCCCATTATGAATCTTTCTTTCCAGAAAACATGTTACAGTCGTCCCGGTGAAGAACATGGGTGAGGAAAACATCCTTATACCAACGATAGTCGGTCAGGGATGGACATTCTAGATTTGTAAGATTATTTTGGAAGAATTGAATTCTTCGTTTGGATTTCCAATGAAATACATTGAGATAGTGACTATTAAAAATTCACATGAATCATTTTGTTCAATGATAATTCCGTTTTCATCTTCAGTATGAATTGTATGATTTAGTATACTTAATTTTGATTCGAGGGATATGGCTTTATCCCACCAGTTACATAATTGTCCGGTAAATCTTTGAATGATCAAGGTTGTGGATGTTTCTTCATTTTGACCTTTAATTTTATAGGCCGCATGAGCCATGCCCATTTCTTGCAAAGTATTTAGAATATCATATTCAGATTTGCCATCTATATTCCATTCAATTATTGATTGACCATCGTATTTTGTACTTTAAATTGGTTTCTTTCTTCGTAACCAATATCAACAGGTGTTGGCCGTCGATAGTATTTCGAGAATTTGTATTATTATTGAATCGTCATTGTCTATTATATATTTTGTTAATTTGATTTTCTTCATCCGTAAAAGGATTTTCAATAAGATTTACCCCATATTCTGATTCTGAGTTAGATTCAGAAGAATTGGAAATTTCAGTTTCATTATCTTGAGCAGTATTGGTTTCAACACAGTTAATTTAGCTTCTTGAGGTTCCAATTTCTGATAATTTTGTAGAGATTTTATTTAGGAGGAAATCAGATTAGTATTGAAGCTTATTTGTTTTTCTTTTTCAGTAGATATGACTTTTGTTTGGAAAAAAGGTTTAGCTATTGTATCATTAAATATTGATGGTTTTGATTGTTGAGTTTGAGTAATATTGTTAGATATATGGTCAACTTGATTGGCTATGGTATTAAGGATTTGGTTAGAATAATTGTTCTGCTGGAAAATTTTATTAATGTCTTCTGTATTGACAGGTTCTTTGTTATTGCGTCCTCTTTTGAAAGGATCAGCGATGACATCACCCTTGGGAGTACATAACTGTAATGTTTGGAGGGGAGGATGAACAGCAGTAACAATTTCATTGTTATTTAAAGTCCATTTTTTATGTAACTTGTAATAACTTGAATGACAGATTTATTTTGAAAATCATTAAAGCCTTCGGCTGATAAGAATATTGTTAAAAATGTATAAAAAGGAATATTTGATTTGATTGTTTTCATTTTAATAAACCATTCAGAATTAATTTTGTCTTTTATGTTTTGATTTAATTTATTATACCAGATTCGTTTATCCTTTGAAATTTATCTTGGAGTTCTTCATTTAAATATTCAAAATCTGGATTAAATTCTTTCCAGATGTGATCATTTTAATCATACTGGAAATTGAAGGAGATGTTGGAGGAGAATAAGTTTGAGGTGAAGAAGGACCTGAGCGAGGTTTAGGAATAGGAGACAAATTCATATTATGAAGTATTTTTGGAAAATGGAGAAAGAATGTCGAGATTGGGATCTTCTTAAAACTGGAGTGGAAGTAGACTTTGTTGGTGAATTAAATTTTAAAGTAATTTTACCATCTTCTTCTGCAATTATTTGAGAAATATCTCTTCGTTCTATATTCCTAGGTATTTGAGGAGTATTAATTATAAACTGTTGAGGAATAGCGATTTCATTCCATTTAATCTTTTTGAAGTGAAGACCGTAGGTCTTTCAACATCTATTTGTAACAAAACTGTTTCTTCTTTTGAAGAAGGCAGTCTGTTGTATTTTGAATTTAGTTGAGAAGACAGAAGTCTAAAGTATACTCTGTAAATTATTGCAAAGTTCTTACAGGGATGAAATTCATCTCCCTGGATATGAACATCTAAAATTAATGAATCTAATATCATGGGATCTGTAAGATCCACAGAGAAATTTGGAGAACAATTGAAGTATATAGGTCCATTACATATATTAGTTTGAATCATTGACAAAAGAGATGTGAGGATTGAGATTCGGTAATTAATGATTAATTTATAAATTCAGATTTGGTTAAGAACTGATCACGGGAGATATGATTACCGAATTTCAGATTTGAGAATTTTGTCGAATCTATTTGGTGATTTTCAGATTTGACATAGTGCTATTCAGCTTTGAGTCGCTGGTTTCTATCGAGTGATATCTGAGTGGTCGAGTTTGGCGTGAGAAGCGATGAATCGTCGTTTTGCAATTTCAGATGTCTCTCTAGTGTGAGGAATCTGTTCGAGGGCACGACCATATGTCAACGCGAGTCAACGGTGCTGTGTAGCGAGCGAATTTATAGGTGAGCATTAGCGTAGATATGCCACGTGTTAGTCAACGTTTCTGGGTTGAAAATTTGTGTTAGCGCTAGAATCTGATGAGAGATCTGGATGAGAGTGAGCAGCAGTGAGTGCTGGGATCTGTTTTAGGTGTGAGGCGGTGGGACGTTGTTTTGCTTGTGTGAGCAGGAACCTTAGTACGTCGTAGTTGCGCGTGTTAGAGTTAGCAAGGCAGATTTGTGTGAGCGCTGAGGACGCGCTGGATCCAGATTTGAGGACTTGTGCCTTTAGCGCTAGGATCTGTTGCTGAGATCTGACTGTGCCGGTGATTGACTTTCACTGTAGAATTTGATAAGGGATTTTAATACAAGTGTTGATCGACACTTAGCGATTTTCGACCCCGATTTCCCTTTTTTTTCTCCCAGTGAAACCCTCGATCGGTACTGTTCACCGAACCCTTCTCCGATAGATTGCCGTCGATTTCCGCTGTTGTTTGGAGCAAGACTGGAGGCGCTGAACTCGTCTTGCTTAGCTCTTTCGATTGGTATCAGTTTGGAGTTGTAGATCGACGCGTAGGAGGAGAGTGGGGTAGTTGCGGGTTCGAGTAACTTCGCGATTTCCAGTCGATGTTTTTCCCCTTTCAGCTTTGAGCTTCTCGGTAAGTGTTTCCTTACTGTTTCAATCTTAGTTCTAGTTATTA
This sequence comes from Dorcoceras hygrometricum, assembly GCA_001598015.1. Classification (NCBI taxonomy): domain Eukaryota; kingdom Viridiplantae; phylum Streptophyta; class Magnoliopsida; order Lamiales; family Gesneriaceae; genus Dorcoceras; species Dorcoceras hygrometricum. Next base: position 257 of record KV020390.1, on the reverse strand, counting down.
GATGTGAGACCCTAAAGTTTAGAAGGATTAATTGAGTTAATTAATCTGTTTTTATTGGATTCAGATTGAGCGAACGAATCTGGGTGTCCAGCTTTGAGTTGATATGCTTGGAGAAGCTATCAGGTTTATATAAGTCCTTGGAACAGACCTGGAGAGTTAGAGTTTTGGAGTGGAATATGTTCATAAGTGAGAGGGGGTCATCGCTGAGTGATTGCGTTCAGCAGTCGTAGCGAAATCTGTTGTCGCTAGTGTTCAGT